>CAHIKZ030000446.1:3875000-3967500 GCA_903632075.3 Acanthosepion pharaonis | reverse complement strand
GCCTACTAAACCAGTTTATGTAAATGGTTGGCAGAACAGGACAAAATTAAATGACAACTGCTCTTTTGTTTCCATTTTGCTTAAAACTTTGTAGTTGGTTACATGGAAGACAATATACACTAGCTCAGCAAGAGCAAGAACTAATATTCAGTCAGTCAGTTATGTGTCATGTATGATACACATTTAGGTGATCATGTATCTTTTGACACATCACTGACGAGGCAGATTCTTTCCCGCAGTAGGTTGCCATTTCTTTCTGTGTCAGACCAGTTGCCATCTAAGGCTATAGAACCCGGTTTGTCCTGCTATTTATCCATAGCTGGGGAAAGAAGAAGAGGATTCATACCTTTCCCAAGGGTATTTGCACATAAGTGAATGTAATGGATTTGATTGAAATTCAAACTTGGCTCTCAGATTCCTCTATCCAAGCCGCTATCCATTACTCCACCTTGACTTGAACTGATATTACAAGAATAAAATATCACAATAATCGACAGATAACCAATATCAGTCAAAATAATGAACACCTGAAGATGGCCAGAGGGTATTTGATTGAAACAATGTGTTCATAAAAACATTTCTAATAATCAAACTTAAAACAACAGACCTTAAAAAAATTAAAGTATATTGACTATTCCTCATCTCAAAAATGAAATATGGGTTTATAGAACACATCATGTTGAAACACTGGTTCCTGTATGTTCACCAAAGTTATGCAATGTTGAGGTGGGTCAGTACCTAAATGAGTCAGTACCTAAATGGGTCAGTACCTAGATCCCTTCTTGTTCTCTTCTCTTATTTTTTCTGATGGTCAAGTCATCATCTCCACCTATATCCTTCTTCTTCTATGTGTCACATCCCTTCAGGACATAGGCAAATGTGGCTCTCTACAACTTCCTATCACTTGTGGCTCTTGTTCAGCCATCCATTCACACAAACTCATCAGGTAAGTAGCTCACTATGGCATGTAAGGTGCATAACCTCTTCGGCATTGATTAAAGCTTCAAAGACTTTGCCGAAGAGTGGTAGGAGACTGACTGACTGGAGAGGACAGTAATTAGAAGGGTCAGATGGGTCTCCAGAGTTCTTAAAGACAGGAACAATGGATGAGGACTTCCAACAGGGTGGAAAACAAGATTCCTTGAGGCAGTAGTTATATAATTTGGAGAGGGCAGGGACCAGTTCAGGTGTACATTTCTTCAGGACAATGACTGGTATCCCGTCTCCACCACTAGCCTTGTGGGGGTCTAATTTAGAGATGATGCCCAGAACCATTGATGGGGTTATGTGCAACTCACTCAATAGAGCCTCAGTTCTAAGGGGGAAATCGGGTGTGGGTACACCGGAAGAGTCGAGTGTTAAAATGAATGAGAATTTCTAAGCAACTTATCAAATTTAGGTATGAATCAACCTCTTCTCCTTCCTGCTTTAATTATTAAGACTTGTATCATTAAATCATTATTATTGAGAAAATTTTTACAATCTGAAAATATTTTCTGGCTTTAAATAACCTGCAGAGTTGATAAGCCATAAAAAATGAATGAATCAATCAATAGTGGTGGAATTAAATATATTAATTCAAAAGAATGTCATGGCAGAATTTCTTGATAAAATTTTTGTTCTTAAAATTTTATGAAGTCTGTCTGAGATCAAACAGACATTGGATATTATCAACCTCACCCCCCTAATAAAAATTATGACTAAAAGCTGAACAATGAAAATGATGTCTTTCTCCCCTTCAAAGTACACCCTTTCAAAGTACTCCCCTTCAAAGTACACCCCTTCAAAGTACTCCCCTTCAAAGTACTCCCCTTCAAAGTACTCCCCTTCAAAGTACTCCCCTTCAAAACCTCACATCCTCATTCTTTTGGTCTCTTCTCTTTCCAAAAACAGTTTGTAAAGATCAAAGTTAACTGCCTCATTATGTTCTTCTGAATTTCATCCATGAATTTTAAATCTCCCTTTCAAAGGTGCTTACAGCTTTGAGTATAGCTAAAAGTTACAAGTAATCAAATCTGGGCTCATGCAATAATGATGTATCTGGGTTGATGTTTGGCCAAAAAACAACTTGTGTAACAAATTTGTTGTCAAGCACATTGTAATGATGAACATAAGAGTTGTCACAATACACAAGCTCACTCAATGGCAGTTAAATACTGACTGCATAACCTTATGGGAGAGTGTCTGTTCATGTATATATAGTAAAGTTTTAGAATGTTGTAAATATAAAATTATTCTTTTAAATAAACAATCTAATAAATAAATAAATAATGTTTATAATTTATGATTATTATATTTGTTGTAAATTTTCAATAAAAAAGAAAATGTATAAATTCACTTTCATATGTTTAGGTTTTATTGCAATAAACATTACTGAAGAATGAAGGTAGTTAAAAAAAGCAGTATCATTGGGAAAGCCATTTTTTGACACTCTAAGTGTGAGCACGCTTATCCATGTTTATTTGCCAAAAATATTTTATTACATATGTTTTTAATATATGAAATGGATTAAATCTGACAAATGTTTATAATGAAATTAAAATTCTTTTTACAAAATAAACATTATTTTGTGTAAAAATATTAATTTTTTTTTATTTCTTTCTCTTTTCCTCTTCCAACATCAACATTTTCCACACTTTATTACAAAAAACAATTCTCTAAATTGTAAGTTCCTATGAGTGAACACAAGAACCCTGATGATTAGGGATTAGTAGAAACAGAAATAAAGCCATCTTTAAATTTTAGATAGAGTTGGCAAATTACAGTTTATTTTCACTTACTTATAATAATTATAATGAAGTATTTTAACTGTAAGTTTAATTGCCAATCAGTTCATTCTCAACATTTATATGAATGAAATTAAAAAAAAAAAAAAAACATTGACCATTACCTGTACTTGCTTAGCCTCATTTACACAAATTGTTGATATGAC
Organism: Acanthosepion pharaonis; assembly: GCA_903632075.3. Taxonomy (NCBI): domain Eukaryota; kingdom Metazoa; phylum Mollusca; class Cephalopoda; order Sepiida; family Sepiidae; genus Acanthosepion; species Acanthosepion pharaonis. The sequence goes on along the minus strand of CAHIKZ030000446.1, from coordinate 3,964,568 downwards.
ATCTCAAGTTTTATCTAACCTATGAGGACATTAAATAGCCAGCTCAGGAATAGACAGTAAAGTTTTAGGAGACTATTGTTTAAACTGTACACTATTTGGCAGAATATCCTTTGTAGCCTGTAATAGCTCCATTTATCTAATATATGATGTTTGGTTTTATGAGACACTTCTGGCTACTTTTTCACTGCTACTGACAGGAAGTATATTGCCTCTCCAGGCCCCTATTATCATGTGACACTCTTCTTCAAAACTTGACATTCAAAACAAAATAACAAACTGAAAGTTTTAAGGTAATAAAGGGGGAACAGTTAAGAGGAAAAACAAAATTTTTTATTCCTTTTTCTGGTTGCCCATTATTTAAACAGACAATGATTTGAAATGATATTTTTTTAATAAAGTGCTAAATGTCATTACTTTCTTTTGTCATTTAAACAGATAATGATTTGAAATGATAATCTTTAGTAAGATAAACAAAGTCATCACTTTTTTTTAGTCATTAAAGCAGATAATGATTTGAAATGATAATCTTTAATGAAGTGAAAAGCTATCATTTTCTTTTATAAATTTTTATTATTAACATATTCTTAAAGAGATTTTATCCATTGAAGACTTAAAATGTAATCTATAATTTACATTACCTCTAAAACATAATATTGGAAAATACAAAATTTATTCATTAAAAAGAAAAAAAAAATCCTGATAAGCACTTCCATTCATCCTTTGCATGCAAACACAATTTCATTACATGCTTTAATATTCACATCTTTTCGCCAGAAATATTTGACAGCTGTTACTGAAGATAATATAATGACAAATTCTCTCACTGTTGCACCATCTGCTTCAGTGTTTCTGCTGATTTCAAGACTGCCAGGGTTTTCTATGTGCCATGGCACTTCAAGACATAGGCATTCATAGCTTTCCACAACTTCCTATCTCTTGTGGCTCTTAGCAGTTTTTCTCCTTCTGCTAAGACTCCTGCCCCCGTTTCATCATCTATTCATACAAGCTCGTCAGCTAAGTGGTTCAATACCTTTCTGTATCTCTCTTACCCTCAATATGCACCAGGAGGCTTAAGTATTCAAAGACCACCTTCCTCACTATGTACCCAAAGAATTTAATCTGCATTTTCCTGATTCTGTTGTGAAGTGTCCTTTCTGTTGCCATTTCCTTTTTTCTTCTTGTTTACTCACTCTGTTCAAGGAATTTTCAGTATCCTTCAGAAGATAAAGTAACAGCAAGTTCTTTCTATATTGCACCACCTTCCCCAGTAGTCTTGCTGCCATGGTCTACACATCTCGGTTCTAGTAAACCTTTAAATGACTTAATTTCTTTGCAAAAAACATTATTACTATTCCCAGTTCCTGTGATTATGGTCATAACTGTCATTTCATGGTGTAAATATCTGGTTATTACTTTTTTCACTCTATGATCTATTAATACACTTGCTGCTCATTTCGGAGTATTATCTCCTAGGGTGACTAGTTAATCCCTGTTTTAGAAGCCTGCTCAGGCACAGTTGTGTTTCTTCAACACCCGCAGAGCCAGCCTGTGAATTATATTCCAACCTGAGAGGATGGAAAATGTGACATTGAAAGCTGAAGACACATTGACATAGAAAGAGACTCCTTCAAAAAGCTAAGCAAAGTATTAAGAAACAGAAAAAAATCATTTGGGGCAAAGAAAAGAGTGCAAAAAAGTTATGTTATGGCTTTTTTCCCTCTTTTTGTTAAGGCACTCCCCTTTCTGCTGTGCATTCACATAAGCTCATTAGGTAAGTGGTTCACTGCCTTCCCCTATTTCTCTTGCCCTCAATGTTTCCAAGCCCTCCTTCATCATTGAAGTGACAATAAGACATGAGACATTTAGAAGCATTTAATGAACTAACAATATGGCTACATTTTCTTCTGAAGAGTTAAAAACAAAGGGAGGTTACTGATTGTATGTCAAACGGGAGATTACTAAGAAAAGACCTGTTCCAGAAAGGAGATGGGCAAGTGGTCAGAATACCACACTCATTATGTGTCCAAGGAATTTCATCAGCCTTTTCCTGATTCTGAGTATGTATTCTTTCTGTTGCCATTTTCTTTTCCCTTGTGGCTTACTCACTCCATCCATGGAATTCTCAGTATTCTTCTGAAAATAAAGCAACAGCAAGTGGTATTGCTGTCAGGGTTTACAAATCTCAATTCTAGCAAAATATCTAATTTCATTGCAGATGTATTACCTAAGTAATAAATTTGCAGACAAATGTTTCCAACCCCCAAATTTATATGGAAAAGTTGACTTACAATTCCTATTTATTTTTTATATCTGTAATAAGTATATCTTTATTTTCATATCTATAACTAGCCAAACTACCTGTACCTTGCTGTGTGTCACACATTTTTTTTGTAAGAAAATGAAAATTGATTTTAAATCATTGTAAAAATTTGTTGAGAAAAATGTTGCATTTCAATATTACTCAATGTTCTTGCTGTATGTGACCTCCATTTTCTGTCTTTCTCCTTCTATATCTTCGATAGGTGTCATTCCCTTATTCAAATTTAAATTTAATTTAAATCAAAGGGAAAAAAATTTCAGTTGGGGGAGGTGCAAAAACAGTTAGATCTGACCTTTAATATGCAGTTTATGTAATACTTGGTTGAATGGATTGATGAGCAGATTTCAACATTGATATAACAGTTGAATTGTCACAACAAATATCTATTGTAAGACACTACCCACTGATTGGTGATTTCATGCTCAATTTGATGTTCATGTTGTCTCATTTAGATCTTGCTGATGTGACCTTCATCTACTGGATTTCTCCTTCTATATCTTGGATAGGAGTCATTCCGTTGTTCAAATTTAAATTAAAGGGAAAAAATTTCAGTGGTGAGCTTGTGTGCCCCCCTCCCTGGGAGCTGCATTTGACCAAAATGAAATATACTTATCCAAGTAACGTAGGAGTCATTCCCTTGTTCAAATTTAAATTTAATTTATATCAAAGAGAAAAAAAAATTCAGTGGGAGGTTAACGCCCCCCAGGGACCCCTTTGATCAAAATGAAATGTAACTTATCCAAGTACCCTGGGTAATATACTTTCAGAATATATATGTTTATGGGGTCTATCTCATAAACCCTAGGAGGAGTTTGATAACAAACAGGCAGACAGAAGCTACAAGTTTATATATATATATATATATATATATATATATATATATATATATATATATATATATATATAGAGAGAGAGAGAGAGAGAGAGACAGACAGACAGACAGAGAAAGAGAGAGAGATTAGCTTATTTTTTTCTTTTTTTTTCAGTAAGGACACTATTTACAAGTCCCAGGGTTCACTCGAAGTAGAGGGTTATGTTAGGAGGCAATTTGTGTGGATAGGAGTGGAAGATAATGGCTAACTCTAGCCTTGAATAGGTTAAGATTGCAGTCATTGGGGAAATATTGTCTTGAGAGTTGGTTCCACAGAACAGTGGTTTGTGAGAAGAAGCTGTTAGAGTTGAACTTACTTCTTACTGATGTAAGACAGAGTGAATCTGGGTGGTTTGCTAATATGTAAGTGGCATGGTGTGTCCTTGCCATGAAGGTTTGAATTGGTGGGACCTTTACCCATTCTTAAACCAAAAGCATTAAATTATCCTAAGTATATAAATATATTCTATAATCCAATGGTAATGAATCATTTGTAAAAAAAAAAATATGTTGTAACACTTGTAATAAATCAAAAAACTTTTATTTTAGCAATAACTGAAGAGATCTCATTATCAACTATTATTATGACTAATAATGACTTTTTAATGAGACTGATTTCAGATATTGTACTTTGATTGTAGGTAGAGTGACAAAATCTATAGATATTGTGTTTCTAGGCAAAAATAGTGAACTATATATTTAAAAATTTAGAAATAAGTAATGGAATAAAATTTATAATGTATACTTTGAACAGGCAGGAAAAGTCATGGGAAGGTAACTTATACTCATAAGTTATGAAAAAATATAAAATTATAGCAAGAAGAGTCATATTCTATCTTGCAAGCAAGAAAAAAAAAGGTCATGAGAAGAAAATTTCAAAATTACTGAACCATATTACATTTCTTATTGAATGTTGATGCATTTTTTTGAGGATTTCTTTTCCCTTCATCAGACAGAGATTTAATTTTTAAGTTGAAATACAAAAGAACAAAAATTGTAAATTTATTCTTATTAAATACTGTTTAGTTATTAAAAAAATATCACCTATTTGAAATTAAAATATTATTTATTTTTCTTTATGACTTTTCCTAGTCACAATGTTTTCTATACCTAATAAAAGCATCCTGGGTATGATGGATGTTAAACTACATCTGGGAGCAAGGCCTCTGATTGGAAGGTTTTAAAGAGCATGGAATCATCTCTTAATTGCTGTTGTTCCCAGGTCCACCCTGACCTGGGGTGGTAGCACCTGTTAGGGAACCAGCTATGGGCAAATACTTAACCTCCAAACTGGGCTTAAAACATGATGAAATTGTAAGTATTGCAGCAGTTAACATATATTTTTGCTGTTCTCTAATTCCAACCACATGATTTAATCAGTAACAAGACTTACATTAGAAATAATCGAATGTCGGAAACCATTTCAATAGAGTGCATAAAAGACATTAGCACTGAAACATATTTCTTCATCCTACTCCTTAAGTATCATGTTCCCCCAGGAAAGAGATAATAATACTTCTGATATGTATTTAGAGGTACTTGATAAAACTGAAAGAAGAATCTGCAATGTTACTGGTCACGATATGACAACTCAGCTTCAGTCACATTCCTATTTTCGTAAGGAAAATTCAGTGTGCCTTTTCTATAGATATTTTAATGGTAATTGTTCTGATGAACTTTTCTCATTATGTGCCCAAGAAGGTGCCCAGCTGAAAGAAGAATCTGCAATGTTACTGTCCCTGATATGGCATCTCAGCTTCAGTCACATTTCTATAGATATTTTCATGGTAATTGTTCTGATGAACTTTTCTCATTATGTGTCCAAGAAATTTCATTTGTTTTTTTTCTGATTCCAAGTATAAGTCTTCTTTGTCTCCATCTTTCTTAAAAACTTTGCTGTTCACATGTTCAGTCCATGGTATTCTTAGCTTCCTTCTGTAGGATTGGTCTATATTTCTGAGATGAGTTATTATATACACTATATATATTGTTCAGACTATTGTCTTCATCTTTGTTGCCTTATTTATCACAACGTTTTGACCGTTGTATGCTCCGGCCTTCTTCAGGTGGTTAGAATGTCAAACCGAACCCATTATTTTGCTCACTGGAGTAGACTGTTCTAGTTCCACGTGCCATGTCTAATGGATGTCAGTTATCAGTTATCTCCTGTTAATTCACCTCTCCAAGTTCTCCACTGCCTAACCAGGTATTGAACTCACAACTCTTTGGGTCCTGTCACTGGATCTAACCAATGCCATTATCCACTGTGCTATAAGATTATCCACTGGATCTAATCAACACCTTTACCCACAATGGATAATGCCATATTTATCACATCATTTCGTTTTGTACACTCAAGCCTTCTTCAGGTGGTTGGAATGTCCTTAAGGACACATGGTAAAGTGGATAAAGGCATTGGTTAGATCCAGTGACAAGACCCAAAGAGTGAGTTCAATACCTGGTTAAAGCAGTGGAGAACTTGGAGAGGTGAATTAAGAGGAGGAGATAATTGATACCAATTAGACATGGCACGTGGAACTAGAACAATCTACCCCAGCAAGCGAAATAAAGGGTTCAGTTCAACATTCCAACCACCTGAAGAAGGCCAGAGCATACATGCCCGAAACGTTGTGATAAATATGGCAACAAAGATGTGGACAATAGTTTGAATAATGTAAATAGTGTTCCTTCTGTAGAATCACATTTTTGTGGTTACCTCAAGTTTCCACTTCATTTGTGAAGACAGATATTATGTAAAAGTTCAGTACTCTTTTCTTTGCCTTATAGAAGGATCAAAATTAAATAACAGTTCAGTACTCTTTTCTTTCTTTCTATTGTAATGTTCCTATTTCTTAATACTTTGCTTAGATTTTGGAAGGTTTTTTTTCACTATTCCAATGCACCTTTATATTTCAGCCTCACATTTTCTAATTGAACCAAACAAATGCTAACACTATCAAATATAAATGACCAATATTTACCGATATATAAACCAAGTAAATGCTTATAGACTCAATTATAAACAAGCAATATTTACCTATTCCCAAACCAAGTAAATGTTTATAGACTCAAATACAAAAAGAAAATTTTTACCAATTCCCAAGACAAGTAAATACTTGTAAACATGAACATGAATTAATATTTAATGATCACCGAAACAAATAAATGTTTACAGACTCAAATATATATCTCTGCACATTTTCATATCCTAATATTCCCCTAGGGGAATGCTGGTTCAAATCCTGCAAGATAACACATATTTTTCAAATAATATTCCTTGAAAATTCAGGCTGGTAAATGGAAATAATTAAATAAACTCATATAAAAAAACATATTACCAATTCCCAAGACAAATACTTGCAGGCACAAATATAATTTACCAATATTTAACTATCCCCAAACCAGCTAAATGCTTATAGACTACCCATTCCTGAAATAAGTAAATGCTTGCAAACTAAAATATAAATGACTAATATTTACTTATCCACAAACTAAATACATTTTTGCAGGGTCAGATATAAACAACTAATATTTACTTATCCCTGAACTAAATTAATGTTTATAAACTGTAATATAAACAGACAATATTTATATATTGGTAAGCAAGCATATTAGCACATAAGTGAATGTAATGAACTTGACTGGAATTCAAAGTTTTTTTAAAGTCATACAAATTCAAAGTTATTGTAAAGTCAGTTTTCTTTTATGTGCCATGTCTCTTCAGGACATAGGCGATCATGGCTCTCTACATCTTTGTAGCTCTTCATAAAGTTTGTCTTTTTGTTATTTCTCCCAAAGTTTGTTCTACCATGTTTATAGACTCAAATATAAAATTAAAATTCTTTTTTATCACTTCCAAAATCAAATAAATGCTGGTAGATACAAATATAAATGACCAATATTTAACTATTTCCAATCAAACTAAATGCTTATAGACTCAAATATGGTGAAAAGAATTTTGACATTAAGAACCCAACAGAGGTTGACATGTAAAATCAACCAGCCAAACTCAACCTAACCCATATTTTCCACAGCTATCACCTTCAGACTGCCACTTATTTCATTCATTTCATGGAACACTTCCTGTCAGCTTAGCGGTTATAAGAAATGGAAAGTGTTCAAGAATTCATTCAACCAAAACTAGTGAATATTCTTTAATGCTATACAATTTCACTGAAAGCAGGCCCATCACCACGCAGAGGTTTGTCGGAGGCAACTATTCAACTGAAAATCATTTGTTCCTTGCTTGGGAAAATGATGTGAACAAATTCTAGGATACAAATTCATATTTGTGACCCACCTGATAAAAATGCTACCTACCCCACCACTGCCACTCTGGTAACAAGCTTGTTGTTGTCAAGCATTGTCGGGATCATTGAGTCAATGTTATTGATATTTTCCCTAGCTATGTGCTTCACCAGGGTTAGATACACTTTTGAATTCTGATTTTTCTTTCTCCTAGACTGGTAGCCATTCAAGATCCCAGCCTGCCTTACTTGCTGGGACAGTGGGGAGGGAGATAGATTCATACCTTGCACTAGGTTATTAGCACGTAACCAAATGTAATGCTCTTGACTGGAATTTGAAGTTGTTTAAAGTCATAAAAATTCAAAGTTATTGTAAAGTCATCTCATGTGTCGTGTCCCTTCACGACATAAGTGATCATGGTCTTCCACATCTTCCTATTCCTTGTAGCTCTTAATAAGTTTTTCTTTTTGCTATTTCTCCAAAAACCCTGTTCTAAAATCCATTTACTCAAGCTCATCAAGTATGCTATGCTCTGCTTTCCTCCGTCCCTTTTTCCCTGTGAATATTAAATTTTCCAAGCCCCCCTTCCTCATTACATGCCCCAGAAATTTCAACTGACTCTTTCTGGTGTTAAATATACGTTTCCTTTTTGTTTCCATTTTCTCTAAAACCACGCCGTTGTTCACATGTTTGGTCCATGGTATCCTCAACATCTTTCTCTAGAACCACCTTTCTGTTGCTTCAAGTCTTTTCTTCATCTTTGAAGAGATTATCCCATATTTGCTGCCATTTCTAACAAAATTTTTCCATCTCTTAATACTCTGTTTAGTTTTAGGAATTCATTTTTGACCATCCCAATATGTCCTCACATCCCAGTGTTCCAATTTTCGTACTCTGTTAGAACATGTCCCAGATATTTAAATTTTTGTACTTGTTTGATTTTAGTATCTCTGATTTTTAATTTGTATTTTGGGCTCATCCTTTTGCTGGTAACCATTGTATTCTGTTTTCTTGTAGTTTATAGTTAGTCCTTTCTTCTTGCTTCCCTTCACTATGTTCTTCAGGATCTTTTGTAGTTTCCTTTCTGTGTCTGCTACCAACACTGTGTCATCTTGAGACCTGAATAATGATGGTGTATATATTAAATATGTATAAAATGTATATGTTAAAAAATACTATATCTTGCATTAATTCTTGTGCTTATTCTTGAGTAATATATTTAACCCACTTCTGGCCTGCACACATCATCAAAGCTTTACTAGAGTTCAATCAGCTGTACATTTTGTGTACTGACATGTCAATATCAGTTTGGCTAAAGGAAACACTTTAAGAGTTCTAGTCTTCTTTTCACTATCTTTCTCTTAGGCTGGTTGCCCACCAAGGCTAGAAGGATCTGTCTGTTGTGCTATTTTGTTCTATAGATTAATGGAGAAGAAATGGAGTCATCTCAACTGGAATATAAACTCAGCTCTTCTTCTATGAGCTGTGTTCCTTCAGGATGTGGGCAATCAAGGCTCTCCACAATTTCCTGTCCTTTTTAGTTCTTAACGAATTTTGTCTTTTTATTATCTCTCTTAAACCTAGGTAAATTATGCATAGATTTCCTCTCTCCCTCTTGCCTTCAATCTACCCTTTGAGTATCAAATTTTCCAAGCACTCTTTCATCACCATGTGCCATAGAAATTTCAACTGATGTGCACGGACAAGGCTCGCCACAATTTTCTGGTGTTTTCAGTTTTTAATAAATTTTGTGTTTTTATTATCTCTCCTAAACCTAGGTAGGTTATACATTGTTTTCTTCTCTCCCTCTTGCCTTCAATCTGCCCTGTGAGTATCAAATTTTCCAAGCACTCTTTCCTAACTCTGTGCAATAGAAATTTCAACTATCTCATACTTATGTTAAGTTTTAGTGTTCTTTTTGTTTGCATTTTCACTGCTATATGGGAGGACAGATATTGCATAACAGTTTAGTACTCTTTTCCTTGATTCTAATGAAGTTTTCTGTTTCTTAATACTCTGCTTAGCTTTTGGAATGCATCTTTGGCCATCCCAATGCACTTTTAGATTTAAGTATAGCATTTTCCATCCTCTGTTAGAACACTTGCCAGATATTTAAATTTCTGTCCATACTGTTAATCTACCCTGTGAGTATTAAATTTTCCAAGCACTCTTTCCTCATTACATGCTATAAAAATTTCAACTATCTCTTCCTTTTAATGTCCTTTTTGTTTGCATTTTCTCTAAAACTTCATCAGCTTTCACATGTTCCATCCATGGTATTCTCAACATCCTTCTGCAGAACCAAATTTCTGTTAATTCAAGTCACTTCTTCTATGAGGAGATTGTCCAGCATTCACTGCTATTTAGGAGTACTGATATTACATAACATTTCAGTACTCTTTCTTTTGTGTCTACAGACTCTATTTTTGCAAATTGAACGTCCTGAACCACCACATTCTTTTTCACTTGGAAAAGAAACTATCTTTAATTAACAATAATCAGGCAAAAAGAAGGATAATGCCTACAGTCATGTCCAACAATTAATTTTGAGAAAAGCAGTTCTATATACAATGCAACAGATGACAAAAATAATGTCTGTGTCATGCTGCGGCTTACTTATTTCAGAAATCGACATTGCATGGTGCTTAATTATGTGCAAGCAGACGTTTTGTTTCCTGGTGAAGAGAAATCAATCATTCACACTGTAGAAGACTTGAATTTACAACCAAAAATGATTCTTTGTACTTCTCTAATTTTATAAATCAATATTTAATAAAGAGTTCATTTGTTTTCTAAAGATTTGCTTATGGCTTCAAATATTTTATTATCTTTTTTTTTATTCAAATGAGAAATATGGCTATTTCTCAGTTGAATAAAATGAAATAATAATAAAAAATTCAAAAGTTCTGAATATATATATATATGTGTGAAAAGTGTATATATAAATATATATATATATATATATATATATGTAATATATTATATGTATTATTATTTATATATTATATGCGAGGTACTTATTAGAAAGTGCTCAATATCAGAGATAGAGCTAACATATTTGGTTGGATTGTTGTGAGTTTGTGACCCTGGGTTTCATGCTTTTGCAATCGTCACAAACTCACATCAATCCAACCAAATATATATATATAAATATATATATATATATATACACACACACATAGACAGAGAGAAAAAGAGAGAGATATGATCTATATATAGCAAGAGAGAATTGGTCTGAAGTTTGTAATGAGTTATGAAGCTTCGCTCTCCATGTTGGGTTGATTCCTGTATCCACACAATTCTTTATCTCTGAAATTGAGCACTCTTCTCAAAACAAATAGAACAACCTTTAAACAATATATATATATATATATATATATATATATATATATATATATATTATTGTATATTTAGGCAGCAATTTTCATTAATGCATGTTTCATTAAATAATATAGACAAGTTTTGCCTATTTATTAATTAAGTTCCTTTCATATTGTCTGATAAGCTTAATCACATTATCGTTGAAAGACGAAAGGAAAACACCATACAAAATCCTACCAGCATAAATTCATGTACACTTAACTACAAAAGCGAATGTCCATATTACGACAAAACAGCAATTATAAAAAATGTAATACATCGTGCAAAAACCAATTCATCTACAAAACAGATCTTTTACAGTGAACTAAATAATATAAAACAAACACTTATTAATAATAGCTTTCCAAACTATATAGTTGATGAACAAAAAAAATACTTTCTTAGAAGTCTTAATACTATGCAAATGGAACATAATTCTAATTAATCTTAACTAATATTAATCTCTTTTATCATAGTCAAATACATACTAATTACAAACAAGATGAAAATATACTAAAAAAATTAGTAAACACTAATATATCCACAACAGACCCTAGCAAAAAAATTAAGTTAATCATATACTACACTAAATTTAGTATATCCAACTTAACTATTCGCAATGATTCTTCCCTGCTCCCCATTAATGATTTGCAGAAAACCAACATAGTTTACAAATTCATGCCCTTTGGGAGATTGTATTTCCAATGGATTAAATAATATTTATGTTGATCACACCACAAACTTACTTTCACAGCACCTGACTCTACATTTGAATGATAACTCTAACATTTTTAAACATTTAAAACAACATGCCTATCAGCATACTCAATTCCGGAAAATCCTTATTGACAACACAACTATACTTAAACATGAAAACAATAAACAAAAATTCTTGAAGCTTTATACATAAAACAGTTGAAACCTAACCTGAACAAAATAAACTATAAAATCTCCACAAATATCCTTAAGTGCATATAATTTATAACAGAAGCCATTGGTTTATACCAATGGATTCTTATACTTCTCATCGCTTTTTACTCTCGCGTGTTCATATGTGATGTCACGAGCTGCAATGTGATTTTCACTTCTGTGTCTTGTATATATGAGTTTGTCATTACTTGGAAATTTTCATGCAGCAAGGGCAGACTATCACTGTTGTTTTGTCCATGTATTGTTTGATTTATTGAAATTGTCATCTTTGATAATGGCTTGTGTAAGCCAAAAGCTTAGATTGGATTTAAACATGTATCAATATGGTGTTTTCCTTTTGTCTTTCAACAATAATGTAATTAAGCATAACAGACAATATGAAAAGAACTTACTTAAAATAAATAGACAAAACTTGTTTATATTATTTAATGAAACATATATATATAGGGTGAGAAAGATACCTATATTCTTATTTTTTAATGACCCCTGTGTGTTCTTAGATCTATTTCCATTTTTTTGTGTTTTTGTCAGCATGCGTACAAATACATATATTCCCTCTCCATATATATACATAATGTTTTATTATAAGGAATTAGTATACACATATGCACACATATACATACACATACACACAAACACACATGCACACACTTCCTATGTAGTGTAGGGTTCGCATGTGTGCCCATGAGCAGTTTTGTTTTTGTCGATATATATACCAGTACGTGCATGTACATGCGCACTCCCTCTCTATACATATATACTGTCTTATTATAAGGATATAGTATACATACATATACATACACACATACATACATATATATATATATATATATATATATATACATACACACACTCACACTTCCTATGTTGTGTAGGGTTTGTGCGCATGTCTGTGAGCAGTCTATTGTTTTTGCCAATATGCGTATACATATTCATGCTCCTGGATGTGGGCATGTGTGCATGGATGCGAGTGGTTTGACCACTGTATTTGGCCATTATGTTTGCATGTTGTGTGCTTTTGTGTGTGGGGTTATGATCTATTTAGTGCGGCTTCAAATTTGTTTATGAAGTTTTTTTCTTGTATTTTTAGGTAAGAATAATTGTCTGTTTGGTATATTGGCATAATTATAAATTCACCCTGGTTACATTTATAGATGTGTTGTAATACAAAGAATTTTCTGTTGTCTGGTAATTTTATGTTGCTTTTGTGTAGGGAGACACTGTTGTTTAGTTGTTGGCTGATACCTATATATGACTTCTTGCATTTTTGGGCATTTGAGTGCATAAATCCCATTTTTGGAGTTGCCGTTTAAATTTTTGTTTATTATGAATGTCGTTTTGAGGGCTTCGAAAGTGTAAGAGTTTCCTTCTATAATGATGTCACAAACCCCACATCATTTTTTGTTGCATTTTGTGACTCCCTGTATTGTGTGTTGGTTAAAATTGGATGAGGTTAGTGTGTGTTTTAGCTTTTTAGATTGGCATTTGCTTTTAATTATTTTGATTGATTTTAGTATATTTTTCAGTTTGTCATTCTTGCTAAGTAGGTCTAGATTTTTTGTAATTTCTGTAAATAGTAAATCTTAACATCACCTGTTGACTTAGTGAGTTTAACCATTTTAGAAGTTCAGAATAGTATATACTATGAAGAATTTCTCATTAGAAAATATTTTAGCAGTGGATCCATGATTCTGCATGTGTTTGAGTACCTTCTTGCATTTTTCATCCTCCTGGTCTTCATGATGATAAGATTTAAGGCCTAGGTCATCATGCATGACTGTTCTGATGGTCCTGGGATCAAACTTTAGTTCAACAGTCACAATTCATTGTGGTGAGAGTAAAGCTTTACATTAGTGCTGCATAGGAGGAATGGAAAAAGGGTATTATATTATTATTAAAAATACACCTTTAAGTGATAACTCTAGGTGTGTCATTAGTGTTGTTGCTCCCATGTCACTAGAATTTTGGGGTTTAAATAAACAACAGACTTCTTCGATGGGTGACCTGGCTGAATATAATCAGTATTCGGCCCATATCCAGAATAAAATTTGCTATTAGCTTTAGGACGTGCTTTATATAAGTTCCCCCAGAAAACGGCAACTAATCAAGACTTTACTTGGGCTATTCAATGTTATAGATCAGGTATGCTTGGTTGTACTGATCTTCCTACATGAAGCCAAGACAGGGTGCTTTATTGGAAGTAGAGAAGAAAACAAACCAATAAATATATTCTTTTAATAAAATAAATCTACTCAAAAGACCAGTAAAATGCAAAAATGAATTCATTGAATATGTGACTGAATGCAACTCAAATAAATTGTTTCTCTGAAGCTTCTTGCCATCTATATATACAATTTCAACATACATATATACAAATCTATATAAACTTTTAAGTTTTAATAGTATTTAGTGGTGGTATTTACGGCATATGTTCATCAACACTGTGAACATTTGTATTTTTAGTAGTTTTGGGCCACTTATTAGCCCTATTTATCCACAACCACCTGGTGGCCTTTTTAATGGACTCCAGGATCATTTGAATTGCTTGCCTTCTTTTTTGTCCACTTATCCCTAGGCTAGTAAGGGCTCATATCATTGACTGCCCAGCGAACCCCCTACAGTCGATCTTGACCGGGAAAATTCAAGTACCCCATCCTCTAGTCCTGCACTCATCTAAGAGTCCTTGATATTTACTGTACTTTCTCTCAAATGTCTCTTGCATATGCTCCTCCCATGGGACAGTTAACTCCAACAGAATAATCTGTTTCATGGCGTCTGAATAAATGATTGTCTGGACAGAGTTTGGTGGACGATGTATGTGTAGGGAATATCAAATGTTTCCCGAGATCGACTCGTATCTGCCAATCCAACGCAGATGATAACAGTGAATGGGATCCTGCAACCTTCTTACTTGGCTTTGAACCTGCTTTAACGAAGTGGATAGCTCTTCTTTCTGGGATGAGTTTATTGCTTTTCAAATCTTCAGCAATAATGAGCATTGTTGCCTCTAAAACCTTGTCATGACGCCACTGATAGTGCCCGTCTGTTAAAGCAGTTCTGCACCTGCTCAATATGTGTTGCAGTGATCCCCTGCCCAAACACAAGGAGCACTTTGGTGAATCTATTTTTCCCCTAAGTGTAGGTTGATCGTGTCTGGTAATACATTGTACACTATCTGAACGAAGAACCTAGATTGGTTGAAGTCAGTATTTCAAAGATCTGACCATGACAATTTTCTACATTTGTTTGGCTTGAAATTCATTCTTGCCCACTCAATCAGTCTCTCTAGACCACATAACAGCCATCTACAACCTGTAACAGAATGTGTGGTAACTGTAAGATGTAAGCCTGGATGGGTGGTTGCCTAACTCTGGTATTGGAAACAGGGCCATGGAATTCCACCTCATTGGACGTCACAAGCATATTCATCGGGAGAGCAAAAAACATGGCTGCCAATGTACAGCCTGTAATAATCATAATCATAAATTAAGTATGTAAATGTATAAAAATGCCATAACCTTATCCACATATCGATTGGAAGATTAAAGTGACCATATCAGACCCTACCATTAAGTGGAAAATTTTAAATCCTGAGTATGTATATAATGGTAAGGATAGTAAATGTAATTTATATATCTCAGAAAAAAATGGCATATTAAAATGTTGAATAAAAGGCAGGTGTCCATACCTGTTTGTAAACATAAAAATATCTTTCTGATGAAGAACATTGGTGTATAATGAGTTGTATGGATGTTGTTGGGTTCTCTTTACAGTTCTGGTCTTGATGGGGTTAACGAAGTCCCAATTCCATTTTTGGTTAACCACACTACTACTCAGCTTTCTTTTAGTTTTTGCTTATGTCTTTGGCTTTGAGATGTTCTTTTGCTCATATGAAGATAAATATGCCCTAAAAATTTACCAATACTAGTTGGCTAATATTCTTTTATTACAGAAACATTAAGTTGCGTAATAAAATCTGACATAATAATATTCATGTTATGCGCCAAAAGAATCAAACCATCACCTGACTATACTACAGAATCGGAGCAAAGAATGGATTGTTAATTTTAATGCTTTCAAAACAAAACTGCTCTCTGTTGTCTGAGAGAACTCTTTCTGTCATTCATCAGCATGGCTTGTGCTAGCCTCCAGGAGAGTGATTCATTGCACCTTCTTGGGTTAAAAAGTGAAAAGATTATATTGAATTGATTGCTAAGTCTACTACTAGGAAAGTTGGTTCACTGTGTTGTGCTAGACAATTTTTCTCTCCAGAATCTCTTACATATCTACAATTCTACCATTCATCTAAGCTTAGACTAGTGCTACTACATATGGTTTGATGCTCCTGCTATATATTTAGAAATTCTTGATAAGATCCAAAGAAAAATCCACAATATTATCAGTCCTGACCTGGCATCTCATCTTCAGTCACTTTCCCACCATTGTAATGTAGCTCCCCTCAGATTTTTCTATAAATACTTTCATGGTAAATATTTAGATGAACTCTGCTCTATGATATGTAAACTCTATGAATTTAAGTGCATTGCTAGATTGGCAGCAAGGTCTCATCATTTTAGAGTAAAAATGGCTAGATGCAACCAGAAGTTCTATGTTAACAGTTTTTTTCTTGTACTTTTCACATGCAAAAATCTCTTTTAGCTTTTCTTACTTTTTATTCTAAAAATTTAAACACAATGTCACTCATTATCTTCTGTTTTCTTAAATTGTTCTTTTATTGTTCTCACTCCTCAATAATGTTTTTCTTATATTCTTTCACACTCAGTAACCCCCTGTGTCTTAGTGACTCTGTTGTCTTGCTTGGAGTGAAGTGATTAAATAAAAAGTATTGTTATTAACAATCAGGACTTAATGAAAAGGGTTCATGTTAGCAGCCTAAGCTATTGCAGATTACTATCTGAAAAAAGAAAAAAGAAAACTAACAAAAAATTTAACAGAAAAGAAATATAGTTCAATCCCCTTTCAACAGTGGTATGAAAACCATTGCTGCATAAATATTGCCCAATTTAATAAATAAGCTCTTTGCTGACAACAAACTGTTAAATAAATTGTTTTTTTTTTTTTTTAAATGTCAGTAACAGCTGCTAAAATAGTAATAAAATAATTGTGCAAAACAGTGATGTGGCCACTTCTGCTACAATATGAAACTGTTGAATCAAGGAAGATTGCCCCCTACATTGTAAATGCTTAGCAAAAATTTGGTATACAGTCTCACTTCATAGTGATGATAGTAAAGGAATGGAAAAATAGGTATTATAATAACAAATTAAGTATTAGCAGTAGAAGATATAAAAATTCTATGACCGTATCCATATAATATTGGAAGATTAAAGTGAATATATCAGACCCTACCATTAAGTTGGAGACTTTAAGTACTTAGTATGCATATAATGATAAAAGAATTAAATGTAATTTATATTTCTCAGAAAAACTAGCATATGAAAATGTTGAATAAAAGGCAGGTGCTCATGCCTGTCTGCAGACATAAAAATAACTTTTTGATAAAGAACATTGATGTGTGAGGATTTATTCCTGCCTCTCCTCTCCATTGATATGTATATTCTGTACATACATCCAGGCAATTTGAGTAACATACCATAACTGGTATTCTATGTTTTTGGGAATACAGCCTATGTTTTCACTTTCCTCCATATATAGAATAAGCTATAGAATAGTTCCAAATCCAAAAAATGTTTTTGTTCTTTTCCAATACCTGAAGATTGTGCTACCATCCAACATATCCCTGGATTCAGAAAAAATTATCTTTATATATATATATATATATATATATATATATATATAATTATTTATTTAAAAATATGATTCCATCGCTACATAAGAGTCCTCATGTTTCAAAACAAGAGCTAAAAACTCCAATATAATTATTTGAATTAAACTGAATTAAAGTACCAAGCTCTGTTCCATCTTCAAGCAAAATTTTTTTAGAATAACTAATTCTTGAAATTTACGTGTTTTATAAGCATATTCATTATTAAAATTACTATGGTAATGGCTAGAGCAATTATTTAAAAAAAGGGGCGTAAAGGTTAATAATTTGTATCACACACACACACACACACACACATATATATATATATATATATATATATATATATATATAATAAAAATATAGTTTTAAATAAATATTTAGTATGCTATATTTATGGATTAAAGTGCTCAATATCAGAGATAGAGCATATGCAAATTTAACAGTCGACATTGAAGCAGTGACAGTCTGTTTTATGCTTGAATACAATCTTCAGGCCATATGCTTTTTAATATATATATAATGACAAATTGCATTCATAAATTAGATTAAAAGTAAAACTAATAAAGATGTTACTGTAACTATTTTTACAATATTAAAAAAGTACGATTGGTCGGGTCAACAAACTATTATAACTTAAAATATCTTTTTAATATGTTCTCTATAAATGTGTTAATAAATATAGTATTTAACTTATATTAAGTCCCTAAACTATTTGTTTAAAAAAATTAAATATTTAAATTGATAGCAAACATCAAATTTTTTTTAGACATCGAAATTTCTATCAAGCATTAAAATCTATTCTTTACCTAAATTGCTAAAACCCAATTACAGCCTCTTATATTTACTTCCCTCTCCCTCTTCTTTCTTTTTCCTTTTTCTTTTCTCCCTACTCCCCTCCCATTTCTATATATCACTTCCGTTAAGTTAACCATCTAAATAGGTCAAGGTCTGGTCACTTCTCCTCCCCCAATATAAAGTATACTTGAGAGAGATATGAAATTAATCCCTCCCTATACTCTACCATGTCTCTTTAACTATCCCTCTTACACTCTCTGTTAAATTACAAAAACTTACACTACCTATCAATTTTAATTTCATTTTTCATTTCATTTCATCTTTGGAAGTGTTATCTTTAAAAGGACTCTGGTGAAATAAATTATTATAATAGTATCTTAAAGTGGTCTGTTTTTCTTTTAAAAATATATATATATATATATATAGTAAAATGCATATATATATATATATATATATATATATATATATATATGTATGATAAGATAAAGAACAAATGGAAAATATTTATCAATCTAACATGTTTCACTTTAAGTGAAGCTTCAATAAGCAATATGAATCTTTAAAAAAATGAAAGATTTTAGATTGCTAAACGTTTCCTATTTGTTCTTCTGTTTTTATCATTCTGTCAGAGTCCAATCCATATTTGATCTGATTTAATCCCAATTCATATATATATGTATGTGTGTGTGTGTGTGTGTGTGTGTGTGTGTGTGTGTGTGTGTGTGTGTGTGTGTGTGTGTGTGTGTGTGTGTGTGTGTGTTTCTACCAGATTGGGTATATATATATATATATTTACTAAACCCAGGGAAAGTTTGTAACTTAAAAAATTGTTTCTTGTGTTGAAAGATCAGAGCTCCATGTCTTATATTATTTGAAAATATCCTTGATTAGGACAATTGCTACTTGTAATTATTTGGTGTAAGGTTATACTGTCTTTTATTAGTAATACCTGGATAATATTAGACTGCTTTAGAAAAGCAATGTTGTAGAATATTTCTCCCTCTTAAATACATTTTCTACTTTTCCCAATATTTCTTAATTGGTGGAAAAATTACTAGGAGCAAGAGAATGTATTTTCTTTTTTTTTTTTTAGGCTACTAATTTTGATGTAGATCTTTTTTATTACTGTAAACAAAAGTATACTTAATACACATGATTGTGTCTCTGAAAATTAACCTTTGTGCGAATAATGACAATAATGAATTTTTTATTGGCACAAAAGGTTATAAAATATTCATAAATTTTTTTGTAAAATTATTTAATTTTACTGTCATAACTCATTTGTATTGAATGTTTGACTTCTTATCTCATACAGATAGTTACTTTAGCAAGCATATACTGTTTACATATATATATTATTAAAGACAAAACAAAACCAATCATGAGACCAATGGACAACTTGCCAAAAGACATAAATAACCTTAAATAAGATAATATATCTGTATGTATATATATATATATATATATATATATATATATATATATATATATATATATATGAGGTCAACTGGAATGTTCAGAGGTTGGCTAAGATATAAATGTAAGCAGACATACCATTAGTAGACTAAAAAATGCATGTGTACCAGAATACAACAGCAAGTTAGTTATATGTTGTATATCTTGGTCAGCCTATGAACTTTCCTGCCTAGCCTCATATATATATATATATATATATATATATATATATATATATATATATATATATATATGACAATGGATACTGCAGTAAAAAAAAATGTCCTCCAGCAGGGATCAAACTTTCTCCTCCTTCATATAGGAAACAGTTTCCTCTACAAAAGTGGATACAGATTTGCTTCCTTTTTTTAACATAGAAATCTTGTATGCAGTGTCCGATTGACATAATAACCATAAGAATGTGGCATATCTTTCAAATAAGAAGTGCTCAATATTATAACATTTGAAATAAAAAATGGCACCATAATGCAATTCACTCTGCCAGAAATTTGGAAACGGACATGGTGTACTGCTTGGCATTCTCACCAAAATCTCCAATATAAACATTTCAGAGTATTTGAATGCCAATCTAAGGACAGTGCAGAGGATTCAGAAAGAGTTGTATGAGTCTGATGGTGATTACAAAGGTGTATGGAGTGATCACTAGTGATGGTAATGTTATGACTCCGTTAATCTTCCCACAGGGCCTCTGACTTAATGCAGATACCTGCACCAAGTGCCTTGAAGAGGTAGTGCTGCCTTGGGTCAAGAGAGTGGATGCTGGAAGATCCTATATCTGGCAACAAGATTCTGCGCCATGCCACACAAGCAGGAGAACACAGTCTTGGCTGTCAGACAATTTCTGTGACCACATCACCCCTTACATCTGGCCACCTAACTCCCCAGACTGCACACCCCTTGATTAGTATGTGTGGGGTGCGGTTGAGTGAGAGACCAACAAAACACCTTGTAAGCTGAAGGTAAGGATTATAGCAGCATTCACCGACTTAATCAGGAAGACCGGCCAGAAGAGTTGCAGGAGATTCTGTAGTCATCTGAAGACTCTGGGTGAAGCCAATGGAGATTTTAATGAATAAATTTACTCATTAGTATTTTAAGATATTTTTGGGTAATTTTGGTAAATATATCTGCTAAAATGAGATGTTAGTGTTATTTTCATTTTTTCGTAATTTAGATGACAATTTATCCATCGCACTCTGTCTGTATACATACATACATACATACATACATATATATATATATATATATATATATATATATATATATATGTATGTATTATAATTATTTTTTTAAAAATATGATTCCTTCACTACATAAGAGTTCTCATGTTTCAAAATCGAGAGCCGAAACCATCAATATAAATATTAAAATTAAATTGAATTAAAGTAACAAGCCCTGTTTCATCCTCAAGCGAAAATTTAGGAATAACCAATTTTGAAATTTACGTATCGTTATAAGCGTGTTCCTTTGTTACTATGGAAACGGCTGTATGCATATATATATATATATATATATATATATATATATAAATTAAATCATGTTTTTTTAACACCATTAAAATTCCTCCTTTATTCATTTGTGTTCTGGTCACTCGAAGACCACGGTAGCATGAAGCTCAATTTGTGATTCAAACTTTGTCTCTTTCTGAGTTGTGATGCTGGAAACCATATTTGTTCTGCCTCTGTAATTTAGACACAGAGCACTCTATATTACTGCCCTGTCTTTTAGTTTTTTTTCTTTTTACTTTACATTTTTTATCTATTTATTTCTCTTGGTTTTCATCTGATTGCTTGATAGTCTTTCTCTTGATTTTACCAATATTTTAGGGAACGTATATATATATATATGTATATATATGTGTGTGTGTGTGTGTGTGTGTGTGTGTGTATATATATATATATATATGTGAATATGTGTCTGTGTATGAGTGTGTGTGTGTGTGTGTATATATATATATATATATATATATATATATATATATATATTATTATTACTGTAATATTATTTTTAGCAGATACATGTGTTTGAGTTGCAATTCCTGTTTTTATTTTATTAAAATAGTAATAAAAAATAATGTTGGATAAAAAAATGTTAGATGTAAAAATTCTAATACGTCTAAGTGGGCATTTGATGGTAATGTGTATTCATAATTGTACATACCTGTTTGTCTAGTTGGAGGAGTTCTAAGGTTTTAACATTTGTCCAGTTACCTGGCACAGTAGGAGGGGGGCATTCCATTAATCTGAGGCTATTTTATATACATACCCTTTGTCTTAGATAGATATAAGATTATATATATATATATATATATATATATATATATATATATATATATATATATATATATATATATATATATATATATATATATATATATATATATATATATATATATATATATATATATATATATATATATATATATATATATTTTCATCAGGATCCTCTACTAAGCTTCTTAGTATCCTTATTAAAGAAAGACAGAAAATTACCACGTTGATACATATTCATTTATAGCCAGTACTTTCAACATTAACAATGTCATCATCAGGGTCTTGTTTTTTCTAAGACAAAAATCGTTGCATTCATCATTTTTCTAAGACAAATTCTTGTGTTCATCTAAAAGTTAAATTTTTTACTTGTGAATGAAAAACACTACTGTATGATTTAAATCTTATGATGTAAATGTCAGGGGAGGTAACTAAGTTATGAAATGTTTAAATGTTTTTTAAATATATATATATATATATATAAAAAGAAGAGAAAGACAGTCATGCTTATCATTTGACAGTGCTTTAATGTTTGGAATATCCTTCTTTTTACTGTCATCACCCAATATAAGGTCCATGAGCCACTCAAGGTAGAGAGTTACTGACTGAGCTTGTTCAAAGTAAATAATAGCTGACTCTAGATTTGATGAGGTAAAGATTATAGCTATCAGAAAAGCATCTCCATGTAGTTCTTAGAAAGATGCTGTTTGAATGGTGCATCCTTTTTAGCATGGGAATATGGAAGGATTAGGGATTATTCAACCCTGTATACATTCTAAGTTGGGTCTTCACAGTAAATGTATGAATAGGTAGAACTAAGGAATTTAGTTTGTCAGAATATTTACCATAGAAATAGCATCTGAATAGTGAGAGGATTTTGATGTTTCATCTGTGGGAAAGTGGTTGTAGGGTGGAAAATAATTAATTGCCTAAAAGGTCATGTAGACACTTTTAACTTCTGTCAAGGGTAATAGTGAGGATTGGGAAGCACCAGCAGAAATACTCAATTCTTGACTTGATCTGGCTTGTGAAAGGAGGAGTCATATAATTTCTAGCACAGTACAAAATCTATTTTTCAAGCCTTTTTTATCAATGGATTGTATAAAGAGTCCCACTTGAGGTCTGAGGTGACATTGAGTCTGTACAATTGTTCATCATTAAAGATTAAAATTCAGAGTTTGCTCACTTTGATGGCCATAGTTTTGTATCTTGGTGCCACAAATACATACTAACATCAAGCTGTCTCTGACAATATTCTGCCTTTATGCATAATATTAGATTTTGACAATTTTGATCATCCATATTTCAGCTGTCTTGGGAGACACTCATCAATCTAAGAAAGCTTACATTCCAAATAGGCCTTGCATTAATGATGTGCAGAGGTTTGGTGATACCCAGGTCCAACTCCTTGATTGTATACCCTTAACACTCAAGTAGGAGGCCCTATAGGGCCTAGAATTGTGAGGAAAGAAAACATTTTAAATAATTAAAAACAGATGAAACATGAAATAAACACTTTATTCAAATTAAATATATACTGATATACATTTCATATTTATTCTTTCATTTTATTATCCAGTCAAATTCTAATCCATATTTGATCTGCATTTGATCTTTAACTCATTTCACTCTTTGATTGGATGACCTCCCGATATGGATGCCCAGGGCTGTCACATCCACTGCCATACCATTCTGCATGTGACTGCCTTGCATTAAATATTTCAAAGGCCTTTGACAAGGTGTTGCATAGAGGGTTACTGCATAAGCTCTCTAGATATAGAATCCCTGGAAGTCTTCTTAATTATCTTAATGAGTAGGTCCCTAAAGGCAGTTGTTAACAACCATTACCCAAGCGATCAATGCAGTTGTCCCCTAAGGCTTGCTTCTTGGTCCAAACATCTTTCTCATTGGCATATATGATCTGCCTAAGAGTATGCTACTGCTATTTGTCAATATCTATGCTGATGATACAAAACTATAAACACTCCCAAAATGCTAAAATGACCAGAGCTTGGCAGGTGATCTCTCCTCTGACCTAACCATGACAACTGGTCACATTCTATGCCTCAAAAACCAAACTAATAACATTTCATCAGAATGGACCCTGAAGTGTTTTCTCGGGGAGTCCCCATTCCTCAAGTGCATATTGGGAAATAAGCTCAAAATAGATTTCAAGTAGAACTTATGCATATATGATCCATTTGCTAAAAGTACTGGAAATCCTTACAAAAAGCCAGATCAAGCCAAAAAGAATTACTATTGTCATATATGGGCAGGAGCTGCCCAATCTTTGCTTTTCAGATGTGTCCTTGTGGGTGATGAATTATTTTCCACTCTGCAACCCCTTTCCCACAGATGAAATGTCGTAAGCCTCTCATTGCTCTGCCATTATTTCCATGGAAAGTGCTTAGATGAATTACACTCCTTAGTTCTACAAGTTCTAACCTTCATGACTAAGACATGACATATCATGAATATTGTAACAAACCACTTTCATTCGCCTTGTATTCCACTGGGGAGATGTAAGTTGCCCTCTAACAGGTTCTTTCTATGACCCGCTTCTTTGTGGAAACAACTCCCAAGAGGATGCTTCCCTGAATTACTACACTTGTAACCTGTTCAATTCTAAGGTTAACTGTTATCTTCTTCACATATCCCCATAAATTGTGTATTTACCTTGAGTGATTTTGGGGCCTGAAACAGGGTGAACATCATCATGAAAAAAAAGCTGGAGAAAATGAAAAATATAGTATTCATGTTTTGTGCACTATAAAGCAGCAGATACTGGTTTTTACATTAATTTGATATATTTTACAATTATCATCCTAATTAGATAAAGACCCTGGTTTATCCAAATTAGTGATACAGAGGAGTAGCTAGGCTTGCCTATCATTCTATTCACACTCCTCCCAGATCTTCTGAACAGAAGTAGAGGTTTATCCCTTGTTCTGTATTTAGAATTGGGTTTCCAGTTCCTTATAAAGTCAACTTCAATTTTATACTTATAATGTCTCTGCCTAAACTCTGAAATTTTATTTACTATTTATTTTTTTTCCTCAATGGGAATAGATAGGTTGATTTGTCTTCTAGTTTACACTCCTCTCTGGTATTTTGAACAGGAGTAGAGGTTTATCCTTTCTTTCCTGTTTTGGATTGGCTTTCTGGTTCCTTTTAAGGTCTACTTCAACTCTATATTTTCAATGTCTGCCTGAAATTAGTGAAATTTTATTCACTAATTAAATATTGACCTCTTCAAGTCTAAAGATGGCTGTTATATTTCCTGCATAGCCCCAAGAACTTCAATTCTTGCCCTTTCTTATGCTAATACAACTCCACACTGTACCCTCTACCTTGAGTGGCTCTCGAGCCTTGTATTGGGTGAACATTTTTAAAAAAATGGACAAGTCTCAGTAATTTGTGATTAAGCAATGGAACTCTGATCCATTTATCGTTATCTGTTTAACCAATAATGTATATGTAAGTGTCGTTTACAACCAGGATTCATATTTTTCAAGGAGTTTTCATCCACTCTTTGAACATTATGGAATGGTGCTAAGGACTTTACTAAATAACAAAAACCAGATTACAATGGATAGCACATGTGACTCAAAGAAAAAAATAATGACATAATCATAATGTTGACATTCCACATGACTTCAAAATCAGGAAGGAAATCCCCATCAATACTAGAAAAATACTTTAAGATCTACTGGATTTGAGAAACCTATTTTCTTGAAAAATTGTTTTAAGGGAAAGATTTTATAAATTTCATTTGAAAACAACAGTACAGGCTACTCAGTTAATGAATGTTTGCTTTTAAGAAAACAATTAATATTAGAATTACCATTACCATACTCAAGCAATCTCAATCTAAAAGATATTTATTCTAAACCTGAAGCTTGTTTTTGAGACTGTGGTTAATTTTAGCACTTGTGGGTTTCCATACTTTCAGGAAAAAATCAGGTTAAGAAATAGCTTTAAAGACAATCTCTCTGCTCAATGGTAAAAAAGAAAACAAAGAAACAAAAAAAGCAGTTGTATTTTTGTTACAGACTTTTGATATTACTCATGTAAAGTAAAGATTGTCTGAAACAGCTTGAAACTTATGTACTATAACGCCAAGATACAAACTATGTCCATCAAAGTGACTATAAAATATGAGACTTCAATGCAAAAGAACTGCATAACACGAAGAAGTATTTTCTTCCATTTTTTTCTTTTTAATTTGTCAAAGACTTAAACATTTTAATATGAAACTTGTATATATAGACATTGTGCCTAAGAGAGCATATAAGAATAGAATTTTTTTCATGATATGCATCTGTCTTGTTCATCTGTCCAAACCAAAATGCTGACCTCAAAGTAATATTATAGCCAATAATACATCATCTCATAAAAAATGATTTTCAATGTGCAATTATTTTGCTGCTACTTTTTGAGATACTGTTGTGTCATAAATAGGAAAGATTGACACACATATAGAAAATAAGAAGTAGTTTATTATAGAGAATAATATGGTACATGGTTGCGAACACGGACTAATGTAATAAACAGGTAATCGTTAACTCTTCCCCGTCAATATGAGAGAGTAATGTTTAAATAGTCTTAAACTAGCACAACTTGTGGGGTGTTCTACTCCACGACAGATACCACAACTTGTTTATATTAAGTCTATTATATTTGATACACAATTCTTTAATTGAAGGTTGATGAGACATTTAAAAAATAATATATGTTTTATACAGTGTATTTTCTATTCTATGGGTCTGGGGGTATTATGACGGTTATTGGTGCAGAAAGTGAATAGGTAAGACTTGCATACTTTCATACTAATATCCTTTAGAAAGGTGTGAATCCATCTTTTCTCCTTGTTAAAAAGCAGCATAGACTGGATTCTATACTTCTGGTTAGCAATCTGAAAGATGGCAAACTCTGAATTGCAAACCATGAAAGAGAGCAAAGGAAAATTAATCTTCTATCTTACCTATGAAAGCATGACACTTTACAGATAAAAGAAATCTACGGAAAGGTATGGTCAGCTATGTCCTCAGAGAATATGAAATTAAGAAAAACTTTCCATCAGAAAAGAATGAAAGAACTGAATTAGCAGAGAAAATCAAACTAGACACATTTTCTTATGTGCAACTTTTTAAGGCAGAAACAAATTCAGTATTTCTTCATTGAATTTTATCTGATCTATTTTACTAAATTTTATTTTGATTTAAATCTTCTGCTTCTTTTACATTCCATGCCCCTTGGGTGATCGTTGCTCTCCACAACTTCCTGTCCTTTGTAGCTCTTAGTAACTTTTTTCCTCCTGCTATCTCTTCTGAACCCTGTTCTGCAAACCATTTACACAAGCTTCTTAGGCAGATTACTTACTGTGAAAATGGCAATTTTATAGCAATGCATATAACAGTACATTAGCCTTTGAAAATCGCAATGTAAGAAAGTTGGTTCACTGTGATGTGCCAGACAGTTTTCTACCATTTGTTCGTTTATTGAATACTGCTGCCATATCTGGTCTGGTGCTCCTGCTCGATATCTTGAGTTTCTTCACAATATTCAAAGAAGGGTCTGTAATGTAATTGATCCTGACCTGGCATCTCAGCTTCAGTCACTTTCTTACCAATGTTGTATGGCTCCCCTCTGTCTTTTCTACCAATATTTTCATGGCAATTGCTCTGATGAGCTTTCTTCCTTGGCGCCTGGACTGCATGAATTTACTGTAAGCATGTTACTAGATTGGCAACTAGGTCTCGATTTTACTGTTAAACTAGTTAGTTAGATGCAAACATCAATTCTACTCTAATAGTTTCTTTTCTTGTACTTCTCGCCTGTGTAACTCCCATTCCGATTTCTTGCTTCCCTGCCATCTACAATCATCAAAAATTTAAATGCAATGCCAATCGCTATCTTCTGTCCTTTCTTCTCACTTCTCATCACTAAACTGTTACACTCTTTCACTCTCTGTAACATCTTGTACCTTGTGGCAGTATTGCCTTCCTTTGGGTGAAATAATTAAAAGTAATGTCCTGATGCAATATGGCACATAAAATAAGACTCTCT
Organism: Acanthosepion pharaonis; assembly: GCA_903632075.3. Classification (NCBI taxonomy): domain Eukaryota; kingdom Metazoa; phylum Mollusca; class Cephalopoda; order Sepiida; family Sepiidae; genus Acanthosepion; species Acanthosepion pharaonis. The sequence continues at coordinate 3,936,441 of CAHIKZ030000446.1, read as the reverse complement.
ATGCAGCATTTGGCTGCAGCAACATCATGGAGAGTGATACTGCTGAAGTTAGGTTTTACAGGATGAAGTTGTTAGCCTCCTCCTCATCATCATCATCCCCAACCAATGACTGGACATGTTTGTAGAGTCACTGTACAATTGAGCACCTGAGCTTTCTCCACTATGCCTCATTTGCATGCCAATGTCTGAGTCTGTGAATGAACTTCCAGTCCACTTATGATATTGTCAAACCATTTTTTCTTCTACCTGCATCTTCTTCATTTGCCTAAAATGGTACCTTGGAGGATGGCAGTAGAAAGACTGTTGGCACTTATGGTATGACCATACCATATCATTTCAACTTCATATTCTTGATGGTGGTTATGAAGACTTCCAACACGCCTGTTTCTCATTTGATGGTGTCTTGCATTGTGTCATTTGTGATGTGGTCTACATAGGAGATGCCATAGTGGTTCTGTAACTTCTAACTTCTTATACTTGAATTATTTTGTTAGTGGTTCTGTAGCAAGCCCAGAGAAGAAAAAAGAATTCAATTTAAAATAAGACATTTTCTCTCTTTTCTTCTTTCTCTCTTTCTACCCTTCCAACGAATGAGAAACCAGTCAGTTGGGTGCCATGCATGATACATGCTTAGACGATCATGTATCTGTTGATATATGATTTTTTCCCACAGTAGGTTGCCATTTCTTTTTGCGGTAGACTAGTTGTCATCCAAGGTTATAAAACCTGATCTGTCCTGATATTTTCCTATAGCTGGGGAAGAAGAAGAGTCATACCTTTCACAAGGGTATTAGTATGTAAGTGAAAGTAATTGATTCAACTTGAATTTGAACTCGGCTCTCCGATTCCTCAATTCAAGCTGCTATCCATTACTCCATTGTGCACCAATGGCTTAGGGGTAGAATCTTCGACATACCAAATTAGTTGGGTTTTGATTCCAGCTAGAGGCAATCATATGTCTAGCTGGACTGATGAGCTGTAATGTCTGTGGATGACAATATATATATATATATATATATATATATATATATATATATATATATATATATATATATCAAGTGTATGATTGGTGTATATGGAATAATTTCCAGTCACTAACAATTACTATTCTTAAAAAGAGTGCTCAATACAGAGTAGAGCGAATATAAATATTTATTTAAAAATTATAACATAAATATGTTATAAAATCACTACAAAAATAGCCATTTTGTTTCAACACCTTTGGTGTCTTATCAAGTAATGATGTTGAATGTAGATTGTAGTGAATTTTAAATTTTTAAATAAATAAATATATATATATATATATATATATATGTATAATGAAAAAAATTAAAAGGTAAATCTCAAATAAAGAGAAGAAGAAGAAGAAGAAGAAAAGACAGAATACAGCTGCAAAATATAATGATTAAAACAGTTTATTGGTTCTCTCTCTTCAGAGCAAAAATCGAGAACAAAAATTCATGCACTGCTATAAAAAAATATTTAAATCCAGAAAAATATGTACCAAAAAATATAACTTTAAAGACTATTTACCTTTAAGTCTATCAACCAATCGTTTTATTTACATAGAGATTTTTTGTAGAACTTAATATCTCCTTCTTGTGTGCCATGTCCCTTAAGAACATGGGCAAACATGGCTCTTCTTTGTAGCTCTTAGTAAATTTTGACATTTTGTCATCTCTCCTAAACCCTGTTCTGCCATTCATTTACACAAGGTCATTATGTAGGCTATGCGTTATTTTCCTCTGTTACTCTTGTCTTCATTATATCCTGTGAGTATCAAATTTTCCAAGCCCTCTTTCCTCATTATGTACTGTAGAAATTTCAACTCTCTTTTTCTGACTTTAAGTATGAATGTCATTTTCATTTTCTGTAAAACTTTGTCACTGCCTACATGTTTCGTCAGTGGAATTATCAGCATCCTTCTCTAGAACAACATTTCTATTGGTTCAAGTCTATTCTTCATCTGTAAGGAGACTGTCCAGCATTCACTACCATATAAGAGGACTGATATTACATAACAGTTCAGTACCCTTTTCTTTGTTTCTAATGAAATTTTTCTATTTTTTTATTCTTTCCTTAGCTTTTGGAAAGCATCTTTCACTATACCAATGTGCCTTTCATATTCCTGTGTCACACTTTCAATCCTCTTTTAAAACACTTCTCAGATATTTAAATTGTTATACTTATTGATGTCAGTTGTCTCCAATTTGTAATTTGCATGCTGGGCTGTCCCTTTTGCTAACAACTATACGTTTATGTTTTTGCAATTGATGTTTAGCCCTTTAGGAGTTCTTGTAGTTTTCTTTCTATGTCTGCAATTATCGCTGTGTCATCTGCATATCTTATGTTGTCAAGATTGTGGCCACTGATAACGAATCCTGGTAGGACATCTAATTATTTCAGAATTGCCTCACTGTATAAATCTGGTGAGAAGACACATCTTTGTCTTACTCCCCTATCTATTTTTGTATATTTACTGAATTCATTTTCTAACCATATGCAGGCAGTTTGTTCCCAGTATAGATTCCAGATTATTCTAATATCTTTCCTAAACTGATTCAAAAACCTTCACTTGTTAATCCATATTAGCCTTACCATTTCCTGGCTATAAGACTGAGTGCACAGATTGTTTTTAATAAAATGTTCATTAGCTGAACATAATGTAACAGACTTAACCAGAATTTGAACTCAGTTTGATGATACCAATTTCCACAACACTAACCACATCACAAACTGCACAGCCTTTTATACATTTATCGAGGCTTTATTATTCAAAACCTTTTTATTCTTTCAGAGTTTCTAAGAAACTTTTTATTCAAAAGTTTTAATGTAAATGCACTATTTTTATATTTTTTAATTCTTTTTCTTTTCTTTTTTTTTCTAAATCATTCTGTGGCCCACAGGATTCTGCTTATGACTTTAATTTGGTTCCTGATCATTGATTTGGGAAACTCTTGTATAGTCAATGAGTTTATTTAGAATTTTCAATGACTGATGAAAGATTCATTCCCTTCACTGAGATTTGTTCAATGTATTTTTTAACATACCATTTGTAGTTTTTGGCTGTAACTTTGATGAGACAAGCTGAGTCTGATTCTATTATGGTACTACCTCTGCTTCAACACAGTTATTAAATTTAGTGCATGAAATATATATGCTGCATTGTGCCAGCTGTCATGAGACAAAGTAAGGATTTTTAATGCCAAAAATGAGAGAACATAAATGCTTTTCTAAATCTGAGTAGTTTGCGAAAGAGTTCTTTTCTCTGCTGGTTTTTTTTTCAGATGATCATTTGTAAAACTTACTGGTTAGTGTTTTTCTACAAATAAAACATTCTGAATTACAGAATATTCCTTAAAGTTTACAAACTTCATTTTTTTTTTACTCATCCTTCTTCGAACATTGTGGTCTGTGGTGTGAAGCAGCAAGACAGTCAAACACCAAATAACAAAAAATGGTTTCTGAGTTGCATGTTCTGTTTAAAAATATTAAATACATTAATGCTTTAAAAAACATAAAGTTCTTTAATATTTTTTCAAACAATATGATCCATTCCCACCAACAATAAAAACATGCTTCATGATCCCTTTGAAGGGTATTTAAGCAAAGTTTCTAGATGGACAAACCAGTAAGGAGAGACAGACAGCAACAGTTCATGATATTCATCGTAAAAGAAATTTCCTTACTCATTCACCCATCTTCCTCATCAAGCTACATGACACTTGCACTTTTTCCTCATTTTCTCCTTTGCTTCTTTTTTCTCATACATACAAGTAAGGAAATTTCTTTTCATCTTAACAAACAACCATGAACAAGGAGTGTAAGAACTTTAATATTCATACCTGCTAAGAAAAATTTAGTTGCAAAAAAACATGAAAATAAAAATATTATATTTTTATATTTCACAGCCTTGTTGGTTGATTCAAATGACTAACACATGTAAATGTACATTAACAGAGAAAAGTTATTTTGTATTTGTTGATTTCCAATCTGTATGGAATGATTACAAAAGTTTTCCCCCTCTCCCTTTATAGGCAAAAATCCACAAAATGCATGATGGAATACTTTTCTTAGTCAATAAAATAGGTCAATTTACAACTTGACTCAGTCCAGATCTACCTTGCCTATATGGAAGATCAGTGGGTTCACTTGTTTGACCTAGCTTTTCTGCGTAGATGCTAATTTGTGTTTCATAAACATTTTTGCTTTCTTCCCTGTGAATTTACTTTACTTATATTGTTTGCTTACTTGCCTGATATCATTTAATTTTTCTTCTTCTTTCTTTCTATTGCAAATATTATTAATTCTGTTTGATGGACAGTTGTGTTATTTATTTTGAATTTGGACTATGACTTCCATCTTAACAGTAATTCACCACTTATGCAGAAGATAACTGCATAAAATTCACTGGGTGTTTTATACTTATGGGTTATTTGCTGATTCGTGATCCTTCCACTTATAAATAACAAAAATAAGAATATAGAAAAATAAGAAAATGTGGGATGATTTCTGTTCATGAACAAGATGTCTTCCTGACATCAGTTCACTGTTTTTTTGATCCAGTTTTGTCTTTAATGTTGATGTTTTTTTTGAGGAGCTATTGTGCAAATGTAAAACAAAATTAAGAATCTCATGGACTACCAGAATATACATTCTTGAAAATTGTAGATGTATATAACTTTTATTGTCTGTTTTTGTAACCACCTAAAATAAAAGGTTTCAGAAAACTGAATATAATGGAGAATTTGTTATTTTAATATGATATTCTAGAGATTTACTTGAATTTTTCTTTTTATATACATAATTTTATAAGAGAAAAAGCAAGAACTTATACTGAATGCATATCGTGACAAGCAGATATGCACCAAGACTTAAAAATCCAACTCTTTGCTTTTGATATATCTTATACCTGACATAATCTATTCCTTTCTCAAAAGATCAATGTTTGAATCGCTGCAAAAGTTGTAATGTATGGTTGTTGATTTTCAAGGAAAGTAGGTTCTGTCCAACTGAAAGAATTTTCTTCTAGCTGACTTATATGCTTATATCTAAGTATAAGAAGAGCTAAAGATGATTGAGTTCAAGTCAGCCTCATGCTGAGTAGGGCTGCTGAAAACAAGTCTGAATAATCATGTTGGAAAGTGGAAAGATAAAGTTTACGTCCTTTCCAGAATTGAGGCCAAAAATACATGTGACCAGAAAACATTTCTGCTTTGTAACTTGCATCATGGGAAAATTTATTTATTTATTTTGTTATTTTTTATCATTATTTTATTTATTGGTTTTATTTCATTTTCTCACTAAGATTTAAACAAAATATAAAAATTAAGCAAATCTGCAAGAAAAATACTGAAGAACAACAATTGAAGAGTGTGTATGAATTTGTTTTACAAATTAAATATTCAGTCATTTTTGAAAGCACAATGAAATTCAAATAGGAATTGATAGGCCTATGAAATTAAAGGTTACAAAAAAAATTTTCATTAATAGTGAAAAATGGCTTTGACTGAGGATCTTGTCAAAGATCATCCTTCATTGAACCATATGAACCATGCGCTACAGATTCACAAACAAAGACCTGTACCAAATAACAGAAACCACATCACTTGAGAACTACCAACAGCAGCAACAACTAAAATGGATAGCACATGTAGCTCAAAGAGAAAATAATGACATAAGGAAGATGTTGATATTAAACACCATGTCAAACAGAAGGTCAGTAAGAAAACCCCTGTCAATGCTGGAAAGAGCAATAAAAGCTATTGGACTTGAGAAACCTGTTTTCCTAAAAAAATGTTTTAAGAGAAATATTGTATAAATTTAATCATGAAAACAGTATTGATTGTTCAGTCAATGAATGCCAAATGTTTCCTTGTAGGGAAACAACTATTATTATTATTACCATTATCAAATGTCTAATATTACCATTGCCATGCCTTACCAATTGTTGAGCTCCCAAGACAAACCAATCAGCAGGATTACAAATCTACAAAAAAAAACTTTTGAAAAAGTCAAGGCTAGAACTACTGACAAATAGTTAACAGGTAATAGCAAGTAAGGGAAAGATCAAACTTAACCATATCAGGAAATAAAGACAAAGAATAAGAAGATGATCATGAAGAAGATGAAGATGATGATGAAGATGAAGATCATTATTATTATTTTCTTTGATTACTGCATATTCCTTTCCTTCTGGTTCTCCACTATAGAACTAAGATCAGAAATAGCATCATGATATTTTCACTGAACATTTATGTAAAAGAAGTAAAAATAAAAAAACCTGAAGATCACACACATTTTACATTGATAAAGCATTTCTTAAGGTATAAGCTGTACTTGTGAGAATAATTTTTTGTATTTCTTTAAGGCATGGGCTACCAGAGATCCCTTTATTAAGTCTATCAGAACCTTTTCTAATCAAACCGAGGGCTACATGTGCCACATTTTTGAGATTTCCAATCCAAGATCCTTGAATGTTGATAGCTTTTCGAACATCTTAGAAGCTACATTAAGGACTGCAGGAACTCTGCCATGACAGTAAGAAAGCACATTCTGTTTTTGTGGTCTTTGAATACTATGTCTGGGTGATTAGCATTGATTGAAGTCCCATAAAATTGTTACAGGTCCCATATCTGTAACTGAGCCTGGGTGATGTTCATACCAATTCCATGCAGTTTTCTTGCTGTAAAAGGTGAGATTTTCCAATGCAGATATTAGCCTACACTGTCATGGCTAATTTTATATTTGGTGGATGCTAATACAATGCAACCTGATACAAGATGGTTAATTGTTTCTGGATAATCATCAAAGAATCACAATAACACAATATTTCAATATGTTTGCTTTGTAATTTCCAGTTAGTAAGCATTGGTCTGATGGAATAATCCATACTAACCTTTCATCCCTCCAGCATAATCCACTTCACACCAAAATGTTTATCAACCAATCAAAACTCCAGTTTCAGCAAACAAAGTTTCCTATTGGTCAAAAGCCTTAGAGCTGTAGAAAATTCATGTGAAAATGCTTTTTCGTGCGCAAGCCACCGGAGCCTATATTTTTGTCCAGAAATCTATAAATAGAAAATTCCTGATTGCTTCAAACAGTCAGACTTTCATTCCTAGAGAGATGCCAAACTGACCCACGCAAGTCAAAACTCTGACCAACCAGGACTTTGCCACACAAAATATCTCTGACTCAACAATCCACAAGCACACTCTATCTCTCTCAGGAACGCTATCCAAACATCACTTACGATACTTTAAAAAGTGACATTTTTCTCACTACTTAATAAGTATTAGTAAACAAACAATCAAATTCTCACACAACTAAAGGTACACAACTCCTACCAATTCTGAACAATAATACAAACAAACTTACGTACACACACTAATAACTGAACTAGCACAAAGGACAATTCGTACGTAACTGGACACTTAGTTTAATTTTGTGAACCAATCTGTATATCAATTGCAAACACTTTCAAACATTCACAATAATATCCTACACAGCCAAATACATCTATTCTCATTTATCCATCAAAGTTCAACTCAATTGTATCCTTGAATTGTATATAAACCAATGTTATTGTTGTACATTTAATGTTTGTCTTTGCTTTCAACCTTCTTGCATGATTTGTTTCTAATATTTTCTTTAATTGTTGTGGACGAATGTTTTTAGAACACCAACACTAAAAATCCTTCTGATCACTCAAAATACATTCGCCAGTTTGCAACAGGTCCTGTGCAGCAAGAATTAAACCTTCAGTTTCAGCTTTTGATTCTGTACTAGGTAAACACTGTTGTGTATTGGGTCTGTCTACATCAGCTTGTTTGGCACAGGTGGCGTATTGGACATGAAGAGGTTTATCTGCCATTGTTATTGCATTTGCTTTTGCCTTCTGTTTTTAGTTTTCTCTGCTGCTGCAGTCAGTGTATTATGGTTTACTTGCTCTTCTTCATCCACTTGAAAATCCTTTTTGAATTTGTTGGCTTCCTTCATCATCATTATTATTATTATCAATATTATTATCATCATGTTCAAGATGTTCTAGTTTTTAGTAAGTTACCAAAAAATGTAAAAAAATTTGAAATTCCTGTGGCAGTTCACTTTTAGCTTGGTGTCATGCAAATCAGTCTTATCTCAAGAGAGAAATCACATCCACAAAAGAGCAGGTGGCATGTAAAAAAATGCCTGGTTGTTAAGATGAAACAAAAAAAAGTCATTTCTTCACAACATAAAATTTGCAGCTGAAACAGAGAAGAATTTATTGATGGGCAATTAAGTGTGTAGTCTGGTCTAAATATATGATCTTTTATATTTTTAAGGCTTTATACACGTTTTTATCTCTCGTAGAGGAATTATCCATACACGATGAAAAATGATATTCAAATTTCTATATACTTTTGACTTAAAATATTTGATAGCAAATAATACCTGCCACCACTAATTTGCATTTCATATTAAAATATGAGCATAGTACCCATAAAACTGATAGAATTATTCATACCTAGATGGGAACTTCTACCTAGAATAAAAGGATCTTTGAATTTTGATTAGGATCAGAGTACATTCTTTCACTTTGTAAAAAGTCTTTTTTATATGAGTGAACATGGCTTTCCACAACTTCCTATCCCTTGTGACTCTTTTCACTCTTTGCTAAGGCTCCCACTCCCAGATGCACCAGCCATTCCCACAAGCTTATGAGGTAAGTGGCTCAATGCCTTCCCATATTTCTTTTATCCTTAGTGTGCTTCATGAGCGTTAAGTTTTCCCAGCCTTCCTTCCTCATGTGTGGAAAGAATTTCAGCTTTCTTTTCCTGTTTCTGAGTAGAAGTGTTCCTTCTGTTTCCATTTTCTTTAAGACTTCTTAGCATTTCACATTCTTTTGCTACATCAGATCAAAAAATGGAAAAAGAAATGTGTGTGTATGCTTAAATAATAAATCATATATATAAATCTTTTACGTTCAACCCATTATGAAAAATTAGATAAGGATTTACTTTAAATTCATTAAAAAAAAAAAAAAAAAAAAAAAGGCTATATGAATCTTTTGCTTTTGAGTCATTTTGATGTGAAGTGAGAATAATAAAGAAAAGATAGAGAATAAATAATGGCTTTTTTAAAGGTCACTCATTTTGCATTCTTTTCTTTCATTACAAGAAATGCCTGCTTCGTGGAAAAAGTACTAATGATTTATTATTTTAGCAAACACACAAATACATACACACATATTTCTTTAGTTTTTTGATCTGATAAAGCCTAGAATGATGAAATGTGTAATCAAATCTAGTTTCAATAAAACAGTTTTCCATTTGTCATATTACTTCAATATACATGCATACATACACACACATACATATATATATATATATATATATATAGGATGTGTGGATGATGAAATGGATAGAAGCTCAGAATTAGAAATTGAACAGCCAGATCCAATTGAGTCTGGTACATTCTGTAGTAAAAAAGAAGAAAGTGACGAGAGTGGGGTCAGAAAGGGCAGTGCACCGTTCACCGGCAGACCAGCTGTGCTTCCTTTGTCGTCGGTCACCTCAAGAAAATGGATTGTGGGACTCTTTCTCGAACACTACACCAGGCAGTCATGAAACAGACACTAACTCAGCCGCACCTACTTGGACTTCCTCTTTGTCCATCTGTCAATTTGTACGCCCAACTCCATTGCACAAAGTTCGCCGAATGACCCGAACCTTCTGAGTCATGCTGCTGGCATCTCGCTTTTTATGCTTGTCTGATACAGCAGAAATTTGCCTGTGTGCGAATATCGTCTCGTTTTGGACGAGATCGGTGCGCAAAAAATGTGTCTTCGATAGTGGCCATATTTCTTTTCCGTTACTTTGCAGGCAAGACACGTTCACACTCGTTTTGAACTTCAATGTGAGTCATGTCTTTCGTCACACCCCTCCCTGATCTCATGATCACAAAGGTGACAGCCCGGTGACGGTCGTTTTTGACGGGTGCTTCTTCGCAAAGGCAGGGTGGGGGGCTCTGCTCTTGCTCCCCCTTCGGGTGGATTGTCAGAAGGGGGCTCTGCCTCTACTCCCTCTTCATGTGGATTGATGCACTCTGTACTTTCCTTGTCAAGCAGCAAACTTTCCGCCTCGCTCTCAGATGTATCATCGGAATCTTCCTCGGACTCGCTGAAACTGTGGCGCGGGAATAGATCCTTCATGTGGTGGGGTATTCCGTCCACCAGAAATGATCATTTTCGTCACCCGACCCCTGTTGAACCTGGCGACTTGACCCACATGCGATCACTGATCTGGTAAGAGCCATGCCTGGCGTCTGAAGAGATTGTCGGGGCGTCAACCCCTTTCACCCTCAGCTCGTATCAGTGGATCCTGTTAGCGGGCGAAGTCTGGGGTGATGCACTGTCTTTTGGTGTGACACTGTACCAGTAAACGGCTTCCTGGATGGAACAGCGCATCCTGGCCGTGATTTGTTTTACTGTGCAGTGGCATCGCTCTGCTATACCATTCCCAGCTGGGGCATATGCACAACGGAACCGCATGTTGACTCCCCACTCATGCGCAAAGGCTCTGAATTCCCTGCTGCAGAAGGCTGGGCTGTTGTTCGTGAGTAGCTTATTGGGTGGGCCCCGCTCGAGAAACACTGCTTTCAGCTGGCAAATCACAGCTGCCGAGTCCTGTCTCCAACTGCTTCCAGATTGAAAAACGCGACGGGCCGCAGTCAGTCAGCGTTAAGAAATGATGAGCACCATAGTGGTTGATATCCATCCCCAGTCTCTGACAGTTGCCGCTTACCTCAAGCTTTCCTTTTTGCTAGTGAGTTGGTGTGGGGTCTATAGACCGACATTCTTCACACGCCCGTATAGCTGATCTAACGGCTGCTTTTGTCGTTGACGGGCAGACTCTCCTGGCAAAGTAGGTAGTGCGCCGCACTCCTGGGTGACCACTGTTCCCGTGGATGGACATGATTTGGCCTGCGTCTAGTTCGTCCACATGGGTGGCACCAATCAGTGGCCCGGGTCCATTATTTCTCTTCATTGTGTCCAACCATCGCTGCAGTATCCTCGTCAGCCGATTAGCTACGTTCCGAGCCGATGGAACCAGTGTCACGTCCACAGTCAGCTGATACTCTTTTACGAGCTCCTTGAGAGTGTTCAGCCGCCTCCTGATGAACATTTCGTTTGCCGCCTTGGTGTGCACTCGCGCTCTTCCAGTTAGAGTATCCGATACTCAGTGGTACACACAAACGGAATCCATTTTTATGTGTAGCGTCTTGCTCTGCCACTGGAGCGCTAAATTGATGCCTTTCAACATGGCATCCAGCTAGGCCAGGTTGATGCGTTGAGCGTCGTCTTTAGGTCGCAGCCAGCAAGCATCCTCCAGTAGTGTTTCATGGCTCTCTAACGCCACTCCGTTCACCAGGGAACTTGCATCAACCCACACGTTTAGCTCCCGGCCATCCACGCACCACATCCCGCTGCACAGAATCCATGGTCTCAGACACCATGCGCTGGAGGAGGCCATCCTTTGTTTCATGTCCCAGCCCTTCGTAACTGAACTTGCTCTCCTCTTGAACATTCTGCATGCCACACGGAGACAACCACATACTAGGAGGTGCCTAACAAGCCTTCCACACAGAGAGAATACTTTCCGTCGCGTAATGACACCGGGGGGCGTTAGGGACCACGCTTTCTCGTTTCCACCGCAATCTACCTGGTTCCATCGCGACTGCCGATCCTAGTACCCACGCACCATCCTCCAACTGTTCTGGGTCCTTGCATTCCAGCCCAAACTGGGCCAGATGTTCTTTAACATTGCTGATCCACGTGCGGAGCTCCTTCTCATAGCCCTCCCTGATTTCTGCTGCTACCGGGTACTCGGAAACTCCATTGTGCAGTCTTTCAGGTGTGCGGTTCTCTGACCACTTCCATGCCACAGTCCAGGATCGCCTCTGATGGTCGAAGGTGGCAGTGAAGTCTGGTTTGTCCACAGTAATGGCAGCACACTTGGTTGCTCGTCCATTGCCAATCTTTATGTCACACTGGTGAGTGGGCCACTCTTGGGAGACACACCTTTGCCACTGCACCTGAAGCATGTCACACTGGTGAGTGGGCCACTCTTGGGAGACACGCCGTCACTACGGGGTGGGCACACAGCCGCAAGTACGTCCTGACTTTCATCTCCGGTTGCTGTTAGCACTCTCGCTAATACCTCTCCTGCAGTCAGAGCTTCAACATTCGGTGCCTGTCGGAGTTCAATGGAGATCACATCAGGGAACCCCATGACGAATGCTAGTTTGGTGAGCCCTTCCATCTCGGCTCCCTTGAATCTGGCCAATCCAACAAGCTGCCTGATTTTGTTCGCATAGACGTCCACACGTTCGCCGGTCCACCTGACCATGGTCAGCTTTCTGTTTGCTAAAAATGCGTCGTCTGTCAATGCCTCCTTCAGCCTGGCTTCGATCTGATCAATACCTCTCTGATCTTCCTTCTCCATTCCCATGTAGAGAGCTAGTGCATCCTCCTCCAGGTACAATAGTAGCAGGCTAGCCACATCGTCCACCTGCTGAAGTCTTGCCACCAGCCTGATCTTTTTTAATCACGCCACCACATCGCCCTAGCCGGAAAATGGTTTTATGACGTCGCTGGTTATGTGAACCATCGCCATAACTGCCGAAATAGCTTGTAGTAAGCAAAAAGAAGAAAGTGACCAGAGACGGTGGGGGGCGTTGGTCAGAAAGTGCAGTGCGCCGTTCGATGGCAGACCAGCTGTTCTTCCTTCGTCGTCGGTCGCCTCAAGGAAATGAATTGCGGGACTCTTTCCAGGCCGTTACACCGGACAGTCGTAAAACAGATACCAACTCAGCCGCACCTCTTTGTCCGTCAGTCAATTCGTACGTCCAACTATTTCTTTGTCTGTCAGTCAATCAATCAATTCGTACGTCCAACTATTTCTTTGTCAATCAATGAATTCGTACGACCAACTATTTCTTTGTCAATCAATCAATTCGTACGACCAACTATTTCTTTGTCAATCAATCAATCAATGAATTCGTACGACCAACTATTTCTTTGTCAATCAATGAATTCGTACGACCAACTATTTCTTTGTCAATCAATCAATCAATTCGTACGTCCAACTATTTCTTTGTCCGTCAGTCAGTCAATCAACTCGTACGTTCAACTATTTCTTTGTCCGTCAGTCAGTCAATTCGTACGTTCAACTATTTCTTTGTCCGTCAGTCAGTCAATCAATTCGTACGACCAACTATTTCTTTGTCAATCAATCAATTCGTACGTCCAACTATTTCTTTGTCCGTCAGTCAGTCAATTCGTACGTTCAACTATTTCTTTGTCCGTGAGTCAGTCAATCAATTCGTACGACCAACTATTTCTTTGTCAGTCAGTCAATCAATCAATCAATCAATCAATCAATCAATCAATCAATCAATCAATCAATCAATCAATTCGTACGTCCAACTATTGCACGAAGTCCGCCGAATCTGGCATCTCGCTTTTTATTCTTGTCTGATATGGCAGAAATTTGCATGTGTGCGAATATCGTCTCGTTTTGGACGAGATCGGCGCGCATAAATTGTGTCTTCGATGGCGGCCATATTTTTTTTCCGCGTTACTTTGCAGGTAAGACACGTTCACACTAGTTTTGAACTTCGCGGTAGTCGTCTTTCGTCACACATTCACCTATGTGCAAATACCCTTGAGAAAGGTGTGAATTCTTCTAACCTTTGTCTCGTTAGCCTTCATTGTTAACCAGTCTGGGACAGATTTGGCTTCAAAACCTGAGGAGGGTCATTTGGAGACCTTGTAGCATACTATTTGCACCAGTTCTCTATACTTGGTTCTTTTGAAATGTGTTGTTTTTTTTTTTGCACAAATCTTCACCGTTATAATCAACACTATAACCAAATCATATGTGCAGCTAGTCAGGCTGTTTGGTTATAAGAAATGACCTGCTGGGCCATTATATATGCATAATTTCTGTGAGGGAAGAGATTTTTGCACTATTTTGTTAACAAGCCCTTACAGTTGAAAGGCATTTTCATTTTAACATGTGTGCACTGAGATCGAAACAAATTGCTGGTGGCTTGCAATATTTTGATATGAATATCCTACAAAATTTTTAATTGGTTTTTGCAGTTGGAGTGGCAGTAATGTAAAAACCATAATCTGATAGTAATGAGAAGGTACTTTGTTAAATGTTTATATTTGGCACTTTGCTTGGAGAAATGGCAGGCTAGTCTTCTCAAGGGAATTTTTTGTAGTGTTACCAATATATTCTGATGTTCTTTATTACTGACAGCGACATATTCTTCAAACGGAAAAAAGAATTAGTTCACCACTAGTCTTTTGTAAAATCAGGTATTCCAGCACTCAGCTTATAGCCGATGAAATTCTCTAACTAAACACTAAAAAATGCATATATTCAACTCGCCGTGTTATTTCATTCAATATCTTCATAAAAACATAATGCATACCAAATAAAAGCTTATTTCATGAAATTTGTTTCTATCTTATTTATTTTTATATGTACTACAGTGTGCAAGGAACATTACAGTTTGAAAATAGAAACATTTTGGTGATTTCGCAAAATTTTGGCCATTTTTTTTCACTGACGGCAGTTTAGACTTCAAATTTTGTAACATGCGCATTCCACAGGGTTTATTACAATTTTAGTTTGAAAGTTAACATTCTAAGCTTCATTTTCATATATTTTTTTAATTTTAATAGGAAGTTTGTAAACAAGTCAAATGAAAAGTTTGATCGTAAAATTCAAATGCTTCTTGTAAAAATAAAAACACATAAAATATATCATTAAAACGCTCATTTAATAATAAAAGTAAAACATAATCAAATATGAAATGATAGCTCCATTTTTGCACATGTGCGATTATGTGTAACCATGTGGACCTCGCTCGGCCATCATTTCAACTCCACGCGACAGTCAATCAATACACAGCGTAAACACAGACACAAAAGAATCGACCAGCATGTTTTCTATGGACGAAATTTTCAAGGAAATTGGTAAGAATTTGTTTTAAATACTAATTTTCTATATGTAATATGTAAGTGGGATTTAAAAACTGTTTCTGTCATAAAAAATATGAAACAAAAATCGATTTGTTTACTTTTACGCTCAGATTCAAATCACGAAAAACAACGTAGGCTTTAAAATGTTTTTTGTAGAAAAGTGTTCTTTGTAGCCACAATGTTGAGAGTTTAAATTTTTTTGTATATGATGAATCTTAAGTGATTTTTACTATCTACAGGAGTTATATGCATAATTATTGCAGTTTTAATCAGTTATACACACATACATACACACACAAGAAGCATGTGTTTTTGACTGGCTCTATTATTAGCAGAACTTTGATCTGAAATTTTCATTATATAATGTTTGATGATTAATATTCTATTGACAAGAATAGTTATGATGAAATTTAAATATTTGTTTATCTATATTTATGAGATGAGGTATTGTAACTATTTATACTATTTATTTAAAACTGTTGTTCTCATCTTTATTGTCATATTCACAACGTTTCGACCATTGTACACTCCAGTCTTCTTCAGGTGATATACACTGGAATTTTGAACAGAACCCTTTATTTCATCCACTGGGGTAGATTGTTCATATTCCACGTACCATACTTTTCTGGTATCTCAGTTTCAGTTAATTCCCTTTAGTAACTCAATTCACCAAGTTTTCATTCACCTCTGCTGTGGGCAGGTATTGAACTCACAACTGTTTGGGTCAAGTCATTAGATTACTTCAACCAATGTTTTTATCCATGTGTCCTTGGGGACATCAGTGTATGAATTTTTCAGACTTATAAACATAATGTCTTAGTAATTTTTTTTTTACTAGAGCTCATATTACAATTTGTTGTTATTGTTGTTTTTTTCTAGCACTCTGTAATATCACCTGAAGAAGGTCAGTGTACAACAGCCAAAATGTTGTGAATTAGGACAACAGTCCGAACGATGTAAATAGTGTAAATATGTTATGTAATAATGTTTTTTTTCATTGTTAAACTTTGAAATTATTGAATTGCTAAATAGTATTTTTTTCATCCTCTGTTTATCTACTGAAATCCAAAGGTGCATTGGGATAGCAAAAAATGCCTTCCAAAAGCTAAGCAGATTTTTAAAAAGACAGGAAAATTTAGTTGGAAGCAAAGAAAAGAGTAGTGAACTATTAGTTCTCATACATGGCATTGAATGCTGGATAATCTTCTTGCAGACAAAGAAGAGACATGAACCAAAAGAAATCTGGTTCTACAGAAGAATGTTGAGAATATCATGGACAAAATATGTGATCAACAACAAAGTTTTAGAGAAAATGGAAGTAAAACTGTCACTTATACTTAACATTAGAAAGAGTTGAAATTTCTTGTGCACCTATTGAGGAAAGAGGGCTTGGAAAATTTAATACTCACAGGGCATATCAAAGGCAAGAGAGACAGAGGAAACAATGAATAACCTACCTGGCAAGCTTGAGTAAATGGATTGAAGAAGAGATAACAAAAAGAAAAAATTATTAAGAGCTACAAAGGACAAGAAATTGTAGAGAGCCATGAATGCCAATGTCTTGAAGTGACATGGCATATAGTTGTAGTAGCTGTTTATGTAATTTGATACAATCTATTAAATACTGGCCACTGACTTTATGGCTACTTTACCATCTCCTTGCTGAATTTTAGGCATTTTTATACTAACAAACTAAATATTTTTGGAGGCATGGGGAAAAATGATGAGTAAGAAAAGAATTTTATAATTTTTTACACTAACCTTGTTTTAGTAAATCTTGATCTCTATTAGTGCTGTAAACTGAAAATCAGGAAGATGAATTAAGGCAAGTGTTACTGATAGGATAAGGCAGTGTTTGAAAATATGTTAATTTTAAATGATTTATTTTAAACATTTTGTGTTCAAAAGGAATTCATTTTATGATAAAACCTTTCCTTTTAATTGGAATTGACATTTATTTATATAAGCTAATTAAATAATAAGGTAATATAAATAATTAAATAGTTATTTAATATGAGTAGTTAATCATGTATATAAATAGATAATTACCACATTGTTTCTACATTTGATTTACTTGTATAGATTTGGATTCAATGCCATGTCATGAGTTATAAATTAACACATTAATGTTCACTACCTTATTAGGGGCACAGTAACAATTAATGGGTTGTAGGTACAAATCTATAATTAATAAAACAGATTTTTATAAACCAACGAAGAGTATTGGATTTTTATAAGCTGTGGCGAAATAAAAAGAAAACAGCACTAGTGAGTAAATTCAAGCTCTCCCAGCTGGTATTCCAACCTCGAGTCGTTCTTTCTTGAGTTCTGTCTCAAAATCGCACTAACAGACTTTTCCAGCCGTCAACTGTGAACGTCACTCAAAGAACCCCCCCCCACTGGGAAAAAGTAGTTGCTTTTATATTTATCCATATACCCATAATCCCTTGCGTCTTCATGCGATCCCATAATTCATTGTGTCCCTGTCCCATAATGCATTGCATCTTCATTGCATAAAAATGCAATGCAAGTCCCCCTTCATTCTCTTACGTTATCTGGCCGAGGACGGATTACGGCAGAGCGGTAAGTGCTTTTTTCTCCCTCATTTCAACTGCAGTAGCTTTACATGCTAAGCAAATACTGGCTCTTTTTTGGCGGGGACAAGGCAAGTTGCAACCAGTTGTGCTCGTCCCAGGTTCTGTCTCATCACGTCTGCCACATAAGCCAATAAAGGGTTTTGGGTTTTTCGTAAACCAATAAAATGTATTTTTATAAACCAATAAAGACTACTGGATTTTTATAAGCCAATAAAGAATATGGGGTTTTTATAAAACCAATAGAAACTATTGGATTTTTATAAACCAATAGAGAGTATTGGATTTTTATAAACCAATAAAGATTATTGGACTTTTATAAACCAGTAAAAAGTATTGGACTTTTATAAACCAATAGATTATTTCATCTTTATAAACCAATAAAGAGTATTCAATTTTTATAAGCCATTAAAGAGAACTGGAATTTTATAAATCAATAAACAGTATTTGATTTTTATAAACCAATGAAGAGTACAGGATTGTTATAAACCCAAATTTATTACTGTATTTTTATTTTTACATTTAATACTAAATTTATTGTGAGCATTAATCGTTCAAATAAAACCCCTTTCACGCCACATGAATGTTTTACTCAAATCCAAACTATCAGAAGCAAATCCATTAATATTTTTCAGCAATTATTTTAGTAAAATGGCTGAATTAGCCATCTGTGTTGGACAAGTTTAAACTTGAGACACAGCTGTTATAATGATAGCAAAAGAGTTATGTAGATCTGTTGAAGAGGAGTCTGACAGCATTTTTATAGCAATTTGAAACAAATGTATCATTAAGGAACATCTATTTGACAACCTTTGTTGCCAATTAAAAATGTCTTATTTTCATCATGTTTCATTTTCATTGATCATGGGCATGGACATGAACACATATTTTGTTTACATTCCACATGTTCCAGTAAGTTTCTAATAAAAATTCTGGTTGCAACAGAAATGCTTCCCATATATTCCTCCCAGAAATACTAACCACATAATGGTAAGACATTAATGTGGATTGTATCTTAATCTAGAACCAATGTCTTACAATGTCTGTGGGAGGTATTTCTGCCACACCCTGTATAATATGAAAAGTAGAAAAATCATTGTAGGAAATTAAATTTTGAAGCATAAAAAAATATTTTTGTTATCTAGATATGAATAATAAAAGAAGTTAGCATCTTATACTAAACAGTGACAAACGAAACTTTTTTAGGTATTTGTTGATAGCAAAAAAACAAATGTTTTCCCATAATTTAAATATAAATTGTTTTATATTAATATATTCACTATTCCACAAAACCACTGTAAATTTATCTGATACTGATTGGATGCCTAAATGGTCATTGGTACTATATCCAATCTGTACTGGGTATCTTAAAATGGCATTCCTATATTCAATCCTAACTGGATGTCTTAAAATGTCATTCCGACTATGTTAATCCTAACTGGATGTCTTAAAGGTACTATAACCAATCTGTACTGGATGTCTTAAAATCCCATTTCTACTATGTTCAATCCTTACTGGATGTCTTGGAAGCCATTGATACTATGTCCAATTCTTACTGGTTGTTCTAAAGAGGCATTGCTACTATCTCAAATTCTTATTAGATGTCTTAAAATCCTACTGATACTATGTCCAGTTCTTATCGGTTGTCCTAAAGAGTGAGTGCCACAATGTCCAATCTTTACTGGATATCTTAAAAGACTATTGTAATGATTCTCCATTCCTACCAGATGCTGCAAAAAGCCATGTTTTCCAGTCTTTATAATCCTGAAAGACGATTCCTCGTATAATCCATCTTCAATGACTATTTTTCAAATTCAATAAAAATATACCAATGTGTAAAAGAAAGAAAAAGATGCATAATATAGGAAAAAAAAAAATCTACACTGCCTGTGCATGGTATCCCATAATGCAATGCAGTTCATGCACCAACAACTCTATTTTAAAAGAGTTGGAGAAAGAACGAAGATAAAACATGAAATAAACAATTCTAAATTCTAAAATTTGACTGATTATAAATCATGGTCTTTCTCATAATTCAAATAGAAACGCATTTGAAATATGTACCATGTAACATATAATTCTGTTTTTACAAGCTGTAATAGATTCTTATTGATATTTTCTGACTATTGTCCCAAACACTGTTTTTATTACCACTGGGTGTTTATTTGAGATGAGGAATTATTGATGCACATTGATCTGTTTGTAATACGATTCAGATTTCAATTTATTTTCTGCAAGACTTCAACTAATATTATTCATCCTCCAGGTTTTGCACATATGCTAAATGTTGCTTCTTACTGGGAGCCCAGTTGTTAGAGTATGAAGCTAGAGACTTAAAGGTTCAAAAGTTAGTCTCCAGTTTTAAAATGGTGGCAAGTAAATTTCAAGAATATCAGAGAAAATCTAATATTGTCTACTAGGCATAACTCAACAGAAATATTTGACTGGATGATGTTAGTTTACATAAGTAAATTAAATTTCATTTAACTTGATAGCTCGATAGAGTATTGTACTGGAAGTTCTGATATTGAGAGATTAATCAAAAATTCTTGTTAAGTAGAGCAATTTAGTTTAGAACAACATTCAAGTTATTTTTTTTTTTAGAAATTTCATCAATACTAACATTGAATATATATATATATATATATGTATATATGTATGTGTGCATGTGTGTGTATTTCTGAACTGTACTGTTGGATAAAATTCTTGGTTGAAGTAATCTAGTGACTTGATCTAAAGAGTTCTGAGTTCAATACCTGGTCAGAAAGGTGAACAAAAACTTAGAGAGTTGAGTTACAAAAGGGAAGGAACTGAAACTGAGGCATGGCACGTGGAATTAGAAAATCTACTCCGGTGGATGAAATAAAGAGTCTGCTTTGAAATTCCAACCACGTGAAGAAGGCCAGAGCAAAGAGTGACTGAAATGTTGTGAATATGACAATAAAGATGAGGACAACAATCTGAACAATCTAAATAGAGTGTGTGTGTGTATATATATATATATATATATGCTTACAACCATGCCGCATTGAAATGCTGTTTTTCATTCAATCACTGAAGTTAAGTAACACTGGGCCTGGTCAATACCTAGCTGGGTGACTACTTGGGAATACCAGGTGCTGTAAGCCTCTACCAACAGGCAGTGGGCCTGCATGGTAATGTAATAGCCCATTCCTTTCCATGAACAGCAAAGATGGAAAAATCTGGCAAAAGGTCTATGTTCAACAATGGATTTTCACAGGCTGATTAATATATGCATTTATATATATATATATATATATATATATATATATATATATATATATATATATATATATACACACTATGATATATTGATATGTTCTTTATATACACAGGCAGTGATGACCAACTTACCCAATTCCTTACCCAAAATTCATGACTCTAAACACAGTACATGACTCTATTAAGTTTGACTATGAAAATTCTACAAGATTGGTAACATTTTTAGACACCGGTATCTACATAGATGAAAACAGAAAACTACAAATGACACTATACACTAAAATCACCAACACCCACAACTATTTACACTAAGTCTTCCCATCCTAAACACCTCAAGGAGAACCTTCCCTATTCAAAAGCACTTAGACTCAGAAGTATATGTTCCAACAATAAAGAACTAAATAAGCACACCCAAAATCAAGAGCATCAATTCACAACACTTGGCTATAAACAACACCTAATAAGGGAAGAAATAAATAAAGCAACTTCCACACATAGAGAAGACACCCTAATGTACAAGATTAAAAATAAACCCAGCCACATCCCTCTAGTAACCACTTTCAACCCCATTCTGCCTCCACTATCCCAAATAATTAAAAGTCGCTGGGAAATACTACATCTCAAACCAGACCTAAAAAAATTGTTTAAGGAACCCGGCCTTCTAGCATATCGTAGGCCCAAGAACCTAAAGGAAATCATAGGTAGTAACCATATTTCAGGGGAAAAGGAGATCCGTAATAAAACAAAAACAGGATTTTCTCAACCATGTAACAACAAAAGGAACTTATGCTGTAACCACATTAGACACACAAATTCATTTACTAGCTCAATCACTAAATCTACATTCAAAATCTACCACAATTCTAACTGTAGAAGTCATAACATAATTTACCTCCTAGAATGCACACTATGCCAGAAACAATATGTAGGAAAATCTGAATGGCCCTTTCACTACAGAATTAATAATTATCGTAAGCGAATTAAGTCGACACCCCATGAAAGATTATTACATGTAGAACAAAATTTCCACCTACACAAACACGATTTTAAAACCCATGCCAAATTCACTATAATTGAGAAAATAGAAAAGTTCAGAGCAGATAAATTAGATAGATTTTAGAAGGACATGAAAATAAATGGATTCAATGCCTGAGAACGCTTCATCTAAATGGGCTTAATCACAAATTTAACAACATAGATAGAATTAATATATAACCCCACAAATCAGGACCTATCCACATTTCCCACCCATACAAGATAGACATACTTGCAGAGGTGTTGAGGCCTCACACTTATACTCACAGCTATACTAATATACACTGTAGAAGTCAAATGACTTACCCAATATTCTACATACACACTTACACACATCATACTCACTCACTCCCTAATGCGCCAAATGATAACACACACCCATACTAATATACGCACTTACACACATCATACTCACTCACTCCCTAAGAACCAAATAACACACACACACTTAACAGAGACACATCCCCTTACCAGGAACCAATAAAACTGTCAAAACAACCAAGGAAATTCAGAGCAGCATAGATCCATCCAGCTCTTATTTTAAATAACAACTTAAGACATTGTTTGACCAACACAAGGACTGACCAAAATTCATGTTAAAAAAAATAAAAAACAAATGAAAACTAAAGATAAAGTACATTTACTTTATCAAGTCATTCATTTCTGTAGTTTACTGCTACTAACAAGCAGAAATTTTTTTTCTCCTGATGAAACTAGTTGAGGAATCTAACTGAAATAATAAAAGCAAAAAAATATTAATACACAACCCAGTGTGTCTGAAGATTTTAATTTTTAATATTTTTTTATAGTTCAAAACATATATATATATATATATATATATATATATATATATATATATTTATGCATTTATGTGTCTGTGTGCACATGCGTGTGTGTGTGTGTGTGTGTGTAGGCCAATGAAAAATAATAATAATTAAAATATTAATATTTCTTGTATATTATTATATCAATTATCAATATTTCTCAGATTTCTTTCATCAGTATATCTATATATTATAAGAAGCATACATGGAAAATTCTTTTTTTATTAAATATATATATATATATATATATATATATATATATATATATATAATAAACACTAATATTCCATGATCATATTCTATATATATATATATATATATATATATATATATATACAATATTTAATTGAAAATGCATATGTTTGTCATATTTACATTAGAAATATATATGTTTGGAGAAGAAACAACAAAAATATAAGAAAGAAAAAATGAAGGGTGAAGAAAAAAAGAAAGGAATGGTAATACAAGTGTATTGTAAATGTATGAAGTAAAGAAGAAAAGTAAATTGCACATTGAATGCTGGTGTTAATAAAATAGTCCTCAATGTAATAAAACAGAACTCTTATGTATATATTAATAAATATACATATTATTTCTCACTGGTAGTATGAATTAGTTTCATGCACAACACAATCTTCACAATGCAATGTATGGCATCCATATGAAAGTCCTGATGTTACAAAGCTAGTTAAGTATGTGACTCGAGTCTTCAGGTTTAATGTTTTGGTTTTGTACAAATTTGCAGCATTGAGCAAATGTACCATGTGAGCAGCCTATGTTCAACTTCTTTTTCTCCGATACTAAATTTGTTATAACTGAGGAAATGGCTAATATTACCATTACTATATATATATATATATATATATGCATCCTTCTTTCATGGACATTTCATTGAATATGACAGACAAAGTGCTTTGATTTAGTTTTTTTATACAATTTCTCATGCAATCTAATATTTTTTCTTTTCAGATGATAAATTATATAAAAACTGTCCAAATGTTCTTTTATTCTGATCACTTTCGGCTATACATTTAGCCATTTTCAAGGATGAAATATTTTAATTGATAAAAAGAAATAGTTTGTTGCATGTATGTATTTATATAATGTATCATTTTTTAAAACATGGTCAAGATATTGTGTCCATGTTCATAGTTGATATTATTAAGTGTTGTTTTTTCTTTTATAATAATATATATATATATATATATATATATATATATATATATATATAATAATATATATGTGTATGTGTGTATAAATATCAAATCTTCATTTAATTACTTACTGTTAGTTATTTTTGGTACGAAAGTGGACTGAATATAAGCTTATCATCCATCCCACAAAGCAAAAACCCTTTGGGTTCTAAACAGATGATTTTTAACTATTGATCTTAGAAAGTGGTTATATATAGCTGATACATTATTTACATTATTCGGACTATTGTTCTCATCTTTGTCGCCATATTTATTACGTTTCAGCTGTTGTACGCTCCGGCCTTCTTCAGGTGGTTGGAATGTCGAACTGAACCCTTTATTTCACTCGCTGGGGTAGACTGTTCTAGTTCCACATACCATGTTTAATGGATGTCAGTTATCAGTTATTTCCTGTTAATTTTCCCTCTGAAAGTTCTCCACTGCCTTAACCGGGTGTTGAACTCACACTCTTTGGGTCCTGTCACTGGATCTAACCAAGGTCAGCTGAAAAGTTGTAATAAATATAGCGACAAAGATGAAGACAATAGTCTGAATAATGTAAATAATGTACATAATACCTCATCTCAGAAATGTAGACAAATATATAGCTGATAGTTTAGATATTTCTGATATTTCGGTTTAGATGCTTCAAATGAAAGTTTAGGAAGGGAAACTCACTCCCATCAATTCTGGTAAAAGTGATAAGAACCTATTTTCCGAAATTTTATAAATTTCAACTGACAGTAGTAATGGCTGCCTGGTCAATGAATGCCAAATATTTTCTTGTTATCTTTAAGAGCCTAAAAAATTATTTCTATAGAAATGTTCATGCAAGAATCTATTTTTTTTTTCCCATGGATACAAATCAATGAATATTTTCATCAATAGTGTGAGCACATCAGCCAGACATGACACTCTAGAGCAATGAGAAGTCAATCTTCTTAAGGAGTTTTTTTTTGTTAAATAACATTTTGTCAAGACTATGACTGATATCTACTTGTTAATTATACCGGTTCACAAAAATGTCATGAAGACAAGTACAAATTCTCACCCATCTATTTCCACTGTTCGACTTCTCTAACAACATATCCTCAGAAATATTCAAAAGAAACAGTTTCAACAAAAGCAGTAAAAATTTCTTCTATTTCACAGAAAATATTTTTGGAAGACAAACAGAAGAATGGTTCAAGAAATTTTTAGCTGCTGACTAACCCACACACAGGGAATGATTTTTTAAACTGTTGAGTGAAAATCTGTTGAACCACTTAAAAACCTTTGGGAACTTTGAGAGCTTTCCTCTTTTTACATTTTTCTTTAATATGCAATTTGTGTGAAGAGTAAATACATTTGTCAGATTTATACATTAAACATAGGGTCTTTTTCTTTTTTGATAATATCTTTGCATTTGACAAATCCTAAATGTTTTCTAAATATTTTTTTAAATAACTGAAATACTTTTGAATGAAAGCCCAGCATAATGGTAAATATATAAGACAATTTGAAAAATTTTTATTTTGTCATGTTTTACTTATCCCATCATCTGTTTCACTTAATATATATATATATATATATATATATATATATACTATGGAAGTATGCTACAAAGGCACACTGAAATAAAAATGGCATAGTATAATATAATTTTATAAAGAATTTTCTGATGAACATTCAACTACTACAAGTTGAATGTTTTTTCTAACAATCATCAGGTAATCAGTAACATTTTTGTATGAAAATGAGCATTTTATACTCCCTCAGCTAACACAAGAAGTTACAATGAGGGTAGCTGATGTGTACATAATGTGCACACATCAACTAAACTCACTGAGGGAGGAAATATCCATATAGCCAAGATGGAAATGTGGAATAATCACCATTATTTGAGGGGAAAAAAGCAAACACTAGAGAAAAAAATTGAAAGCATACCTAAGAAGTGCTTGATAGCATGGGGAAAATATGGCCTCAGCAAAGGAGCATAGATAAATAGATAGATAATGAAAAGACATAGATAGATAAATAGATAATGAAAAGACATAGATTGATAGATAGATAAATAGATAGATAATGAAAAGACATAGATAAATAGCTAATGAAAAGACATAGATAGATAGATAAATAGATAGATAATGAAAAGACATAGATAGACAGATAGATAGATAATGAAAAGACATAGATAGATAAATAGATAGATAATGAAAAGACATAGATAGATAGATAGATAGATAGATAACTGAATCAACACCTCATGGAGACTGTCACTTTCTGATGGAAATACTGAAGAATTACCATTACTTGAGAAAAAATCCAAACACCAGAAAAAATACCAAAATCATCTCTAGAAAGTGCTTCATAGCATGGGAAATAGTAGGAACCTCAAAGTCCCCTACAGCAGAGCATATCATTAGATAGAGGAAGCAACGCTGCATGGTGACTGTCAGTTTCTATAGATCACAGTGAATCATGAAATTGAGTCAATATGCAGTGTTGATTCCTATGTCCACACTTCCTGTGACTACAAAAAATCTATTTCTGATAATGAGTATTTTACTTTCATAAATTTAGAAAAGCTTAACAAATAATATCTCTCTCTCTCTCTCTCTCTCTATATATATATATATATATATATATATATATATATATATATATATATTGGGTGGAATTTATAAATTATCTACATTGCTCAAAAATGAAAATAACACTATCTCATTTTAACAGATATATTTACCAAAATTATACAAAAATATCTTGAAATAGTAAAGTGCAAATTTATTCAATAAAATTGCCTTTGGCTTCAAGCACGGCCTCCAGAGCTACAAAGGACAGGAAATTGTGGAGAGCCACGTCCTGTAAGAATATGTTACACAAAAGAAGAGGAGATAAATATGTCAGTTACATAAAAAAATATAAAAACTAAAAAATTGTCACTCCTTGGCAAACTCTTTCTTTCTTTGAGTCTTTTATATTGCTGACAATTGAGATGGCAGAGGAAATGCTAAAAGCAAAAACAGAAAAAAGAATTATCTCAGACCAATAAAGAACATTCTCTTCTTCTGGAAAATTACTATGAGAAATGCATAACAAAGAGTAGATAAGAAACCATATTGTTGAGAGAAAAGAAACCACATTGTTGCAATAATGTTTCAAACCATGATGTTTGTACCATTGAGTTTCAAACAGATGGGCTGGAACAATTATTCTTTTTCTGGAGAAAAATCCACACCAGATATTCTTATTCCAACCACTCCTTTTATTTAATATTCAGAAACCTTTCACTGATCCCTTAATTTAAATTGGAATAAGGAAACGTGGATTTTTCTCTGAAAAAAAAAAACTATTTAGAACTCAAAGGATTTGCTTTGTTGGATGGATGATAATAATCTTATATTCGTCCTCTATTGTACCAAAAATAGCTAACAGTAATTAATGAAGATTTGACATTTTATGCATATATATATATATATATATATATATATATATATATATATATATATAATGGACTGTCCTGTCAGTTTTGATGTATGAGGATCTGACAGCTTAGTTGATTCAGTTATGAAATTTTGTGATAAGCTTTAGTGGCACTTAAGACCCACTAGTGATTTACAAAAAAGGCTACATATGGAGCAAGAGTGAGGATTGTGAGATGAGATCACTGTTTGATTGGCTGACCTTTTAGATCTTGCTCTTGCTTCTTGATGATTCAGACAAGCAGATTGAAAACTGTTGAGCCCACTGAAACATGTTGATCTCCATTCTACCTACCCCAAGGCTAAGCACTCAAGGGTGTTATGGGAGATATATATATATATATATATATATTAATGGCAATATTAGCCATTTCCTCAGTTGTAACAAATTTAGTATGGAAGAAAAGAAAATTGAACATAGGCTGCTGCTACTACAGTAGTATTGCTCAATGCTGCAAATTTCTACAAAAGCAAAACATCAACTTGAAGACTCATGTCATATTCACAAGTAGCCTTGTCAGAGCAAGACTTTCATATGGATGCCATGAATGGCATTGAACCAACTATGCCAACTATGAATACATATGTCATCAGCATA
Organism: Acanthosepion pharaonis; assembly: GCA_903632075.3. Classification (NCBI taxonomy): domain Eukaryota; kingdom Metazoa; phylum Mollusca; class Cephalopoda; order Sepiida; family Sepiidae; genus Acanthosepion; species Acanthosepion pharaonis. Next base: position 3,908,450 of record CAHIKZ030000446.1, on the reverse strand, counting down.
GCTCCCCTGCCATCATCATCAGTACATTGGCCTCAGGAGGGAAAGCAAGATCAGTGTTTTCTATTAGTAGATTTGTCTGGGATGTGGTATGGAATGTTTAAATAATAAATATGTAAGAGTATATGCAGGAGAAACCATAGTAAAATCTGATGGTCTCGAAGCATCATGGCTGCAAAAAGCCTCATGATTAAGTGAGGTTCTATTTTGCCTTTTATTGCAGTGCTTTTCATAGCCAAGATGGTTAAAGCATGTCAGATGCAATGATGTTTTATTCTGCAAAGAAGAATGCAGGTTCAAATCCTTCTGAAAGAAAGATTTCTCAAATGTTCAGGCAGACATAATTAAAATTCATTTAAAAAAATAAATGGAGTGTCTACTCAAATATAGATATTCACTAAAAATAATGCTTAAAGTAATAAACATATGTCGGTTTGATAATATAAAAATCCATTACTTCTTTAGAAATATGGTGGACTCTCTCAGCGTATTCGATGCATGAGGGTCAAGAACAGTCTAGGAACTGTGTTGCTTGACCCGCAAGCATCGACACCAGACACTAGCATATATCATTTGAGTATAGTGGTGAAGGCTTTGTACAGAACGAACCACACTTTTAGAAGGGCTGAATACGGAGACTTGGTGCACTACATGCCACAAGGTCCCCAAATGACCCTCCACAGGTTTTAAATTCAGAGTTGTCCTTCTAGACCAGTTGCCATCTAAGGCTATAGAACCCAGTCTGTCCTGCTATTTTACCCATAGCTGGAGGGAGAAGAGGATTAATATCTTTCCCAAGGGTATTAGCATGTAAGTAAATGTAATGGATTTGACTGGAATTTGAACTCAGCTCTCTGATTCCTCAAGCCAAGCTGCTATCCACTACTCCATGGTGCCTCCATTTTAGAAATATATATATATATATATATATATGCATGCATGCATTATGTTAATGAGATCAATAGCACCCACCCAAATTTTGTATGCTAAATATGATTATTATATAGACATTTTAGTTTAATTTATAAACATATATTCATGTTTGAAGATCTAAGAAAGAGAAAAGGTTATGTCTATGGCTTCATTTAGATTAAAAAGAACATTCATGTTTGAAGATCTAAGAAAGATCCAGCCAAGAGTATTGAACCTGACCTCATTTTACTTAAAATCCACTTTTTTATTACATTTCAAAATACATTGTTTCTTAAGACAATTCTTTCAGAGACTGTTCGTGTGTTTGATGATTTACCTTTTAAAGAGTGCTCACTAAATGGGAATGTTGAAATTGGATATAGCGAAACTCAGGTATTTGAACATACCTTAAAAAACCTGTCACTAAATGAGAATGCAACATTGACCATGGCAGAATTTTGGTATTTGGCTTTGCTTTTAAACAAACTTTCAGTAAATGAAGTGGTTGACATGAAATATGGCAGACTATAGGTATTTGACAGCACCTCTGAAAGACCCGTCACTAAGTGAGAATGCCACATTGAATATGACTGAATTTTGGTATTTGGCTTTGCTTTTAAAAGACATTTCAGTAAATGGAGCATTGAAATGAAAGATGGCAGAATATATGTATTTGACTATCCCTTTGAATGACCTGTCATTAAATGAATGTGTAATATGGCAGACTATAAAAATTTGTTTTTGCCTGTTAGTAAATGGGTGTGAAAAATTGAATATGGCAGAATATAGGTATTTGAAATACATGCCAAAACTTGTCAGTTATTGACAGACTATAAATTGTGGTTGCAGTATGAAGGAAGAGCAGCAGTATAAACATTGATGATCAAATAATAAATAGTTGCAAATCTCAAGTGCCAGAGACAGGAAATTAAATGTATCCTGTTTTAGCCTTTGTCTAAGAAATCAAGAAAGAATGGTGTGAGGCATTATGTGTGATGGGGATGGGGATAGAGAAAACACTTGAAGGAAAAAAATTAAAAAAGGAAAAGAAAAATGAAGAGGTGCAACAAAGAAAAGAAATTGATAGGGAAAAAGAAAAACTTGTTAAGAAAGAATAAGTGAATAGGATGGAAAGAAAATGAAGGAGAGATGGGAGGAAGGCAATGGGAAAGAAAAAAAATGAGCTAGACATAAAAATAAACCAAATAAAAATTGTAAAGAAAAAGGTAAAGAGTAAATTGAAAAAGAAGGAGAAAAGCAAAAACTAAGAGATGGGAAAGAAGAAGAAAAAAAGAAAAGGAGTATGTAAAAGAGAAAAGAAGAAAAAATATATGAGAAGGAAGAAAAAAAGCAAGAAAGAAATGAAATGTTAAGAATGAGTAACAAAGAAAAGCTGAATAGTTTTTCATCTTCATAAATGAAAATTCTATGAAAATTTCAGATTTTTACACATATGAACTATTGAAAAATTTGTATTTACACAAACATTTTTCATGAAATTATCTACATATGGAACATTATATATATATATATATATACATGCACACATAAAAGGCACGATGGATAAACTGTCATATAAATTATGCAAAAATGAATATAATACTTGTTATATACCATTCTATGAACACTAATGGGTATGTCCCAATCCTCATAAATACATTGGATACTATTATAAGGGAGGTAATATGCTGTCTAAGTAGTCCACCATTAGCAGTGGTTTACCTACTTCATGCCATTGGTGAGTATTCTATTTTGTTGATGTTATAAAGATTACTATTTCATTTCCAACCTCCATTTTGGTTATTCCTCATTCAGTAACCTTTTCTAGGTTACAACAATACTGACAATGCATTTTAACATATTTACCGAACTTACAAAAAAATATCTTGAAATACTAAAGAGTAAATTTATTCAATAAAATCAGCATTGGCTTCAACCACAGTCTCCAGATGACTTTGGAATTTCCTGCAACTTTTCTTGATGGTCTCCTTGTTTAAGTTTGTGAATGCTGCCATAATCCTTGGCTTCAGTGCACCTTTGGTTTTGCAAGGAATTTTGTTGGTCTGTTGCTCAAATATGCCCCACATATAATAATCAAAAGAGTTGCAGCTGGGGAGTTAGGTGGCCAAATTGTAAGAAATTGTCTGACGGACTGTGTTTCTTCTGCTTGTGTGGCATAGTGCAGAGTCATGTTGCCAGACATAGGGTCTTTCAGCAGCCACTCTCTTGACCCAGGATAGAACTACCTCCTCAAGGCACTTGATGTAGGTCTCTGTGTTGAGTTTGGGAACCTCAACAACAAATTCAGGAGTTCTTTTCTTATCAGAATAATTTGAGTGAGTTTTCCCATTTGCAGTACCTTCATAATCACCATTAGACTCATCCGACTCTTTTCGAATCCTCAGATTGACACCCAAACACTCTGAAATGTTTGTATTGGAACTGCCAGTGTGAATGCCAAGCAGTACAGCATGCCATTTCCAAATTTCTCACAGAGTGGATTGTGTTATGGTGCACTTTTTCTCACAGATAATGTCCTACTGACCCTACTCTACTGTGCAGTCAACTAAAAGAAAAACAAACAACACACATGCAAGAAATTAAAAAGATAAAATAGTGACAATTTACCCATCACACGCAGTATATATAGTGCAGCATGTAATTGAGAAACAATTATAAAAAGAAATTTGAAATCTTCCTGAGACAACCCAATCTTACAAGTACATATTAATTCTTTACCATTTATAAATGCTGGATAAAATATTCTCATAACTTTCCATAACTATATAGTACATCTATAGTGTCTTTTATACTTTATCCATTCATATTATGGTGTATTAGATGTACTATATGAACGTGGACTGGTGCTATGGATTCACAAACAAAAACTGTATTGAAAAACATTCCTTGAGGTCTACCAACAGTAGCAACAACTAAAATGGATAGCACATATAAATTAAAGAGAAAATAATGACATAATCAAGAGGTTGACTCTTATATTCCGTGCTAATAGGAATATATACTTGCAAAACAAGTTGGATAAAATAAGTAAAAGTTCATTGTAAAAAACCAGTACAATAAGAATAAAAGTAACAGTTATGTACAAGGTCATTGCAAGTCAGTCCAGTAGTGAGTGCTACTATTGAAAGGTTGGTAGTTCTTGCATAAGCCTGAGTTGTACGCAACACATCCCAGCTAGTATATTTAGCTACCACCCCATGAGGGTTGCATGTGGCACAAGGCCGGTTTAACGTGGATTCTCCGAGCCCATAGGCTTGGCCAGAAATATTCCCTTTCGAACACGTATAAAAGGCAGAGAGTTTGACCATCTAGCTGGAACAGGTTGCAGCTAGGCTCTGTAGTCTGTTGACTTACAGATACTTATAGGCAGTTACTACCTATAGTGTAGTCACTCATGGGGGTGACAGGTTATTCCATTACATCATTGACATTCCACACTACAAATAAAAGGTTAGGCAGGAAACCTCCATTAATACTGGAAAGAGCCATAACACCTACTGGACTTGAGAAACCACTTTTCCTGAAAAATTGTTTTAAGAGAAAGATTTTATAAAATTCATCTGAAAGCACTACTGGCTGCAATGCCAAATATTTCCTTATATAGAAATTGGTAATGGTAATCTTTAGCATCATCATTAATCGATGACCAAACACTTGTTTAGCATTCTGCCTGGAAAATCTGGCGTGTGCCGAAAAACACTTCTAATTTCAGCCTCATGAATAGCTGCTGAGTTGCATTTTTTAACACGACGATGTAAGTTACCTATAGAATATATAGAATCATCTGTCACTTTTTCCCTCAGAAAATGAGTAACAAATACCCCCACCAATGCAAAAAGTAAAAATAACATAACTGGTTGCTCAGTCAATGAATGCCAAATGTTTCTTTGTAAGGAAACAACTTATACCACCATAACATAAATATCTAGAGTAAAATTGCCAACCATACATTTTATAGCAAAATGATCAACAATTTTTTATCTGTAGTTGACAGCATATACATCTGTTCAAAATATATATTTAGCTGAAGCCATCAAATTGTGTGCAAAATATTTAGATTTTGGCATTAAATAACCCATAAAGGTGTTGATATGCCACTGAAGAAAATCCCCCACCAAATTTAAGACAATAGATACATCCTTAACTTTAGGTATGAAATTGCTTCTTCATAGACATAAACTATCATATTTGATAGGACTTCAGTCACCTTCTTACCACAGTGGTGTGTCTTCCCTCTCTCTTTTCTATGAATATTTTCATGGGAATTGTTCTGATGAGCTATTTTTCTTAGTACCTTGACTGCATGTTACTAGATTGGTAACTAGGTATCACAATTTTACCAATGTTAAACTAGCTGGTTGCAGCTGTATGTTCTAATATTTTTATTTCTCACAATCCTCACCTGCCACCTACAATCTACAAAAAATTTAAGTGCAATGCCAATCGCCATCTTCTGTCTTCCTGAAACCTATTATTTTATTTTCCTTTTCTTCACTTGTCCTCACTGAAGTCTTCTCATTCTCTTTCCCTCCCTGTACCCACCTCTATCCTCCTAATGGCATTATCACCTTGCTTGTGATGAAATTTAGATGAGAGAGTATTATTATTATCATAGACTGATTTATTTAGACTAATTCACTATAGTCACATCTTGTAATTTTTTACAAACTTTCAATTTCATAGTAGCATACTTCTGAGAATTTCAAAATAAACACTTTATTCCATCCACAGTGGTAGATTGTTCTCGTTCCACTATCCATTTGAATAAATTTCCAAAGTTTTATTTATGCTTGTGGTATCACTTGTCTCTTCCAGTAAACCAGCAGAGATGAATTCTTATCTAATTGACCTCAAGGATTGACCTCACCAATGCTAGGTAGTTTCTGTGCCCCTTCAGCACAAAGATGATCATGACTCTCCACAAGTCTTTCTGCAATCTCCCTTAATCCCTGCTCTACCAACCATTTACACAAGCTTTTTAGGTAGGGGTTTTTTGCTGCTTTCTTATGTACCTTGTATTTTCAATATATCTTGTGTGTTAAATTCTCCTAGCCGTTTTTCCTCATTTTGAGCCCAAGAAATTTCAACTCCCTCTTTCTGAATCTAAGTATAAGTGTACTTTTTGTTTCCATTTTCTCTGAAACTTCATCATTGCTCACATATTTAGTCCATGGTATTCTTAGCATCTTTCTGTAGAACCACATTTCTGTTGTCTCAAATCTCTTCTTCATCTGCCATATAGGAATACCAATATTGCAGTACTCTTTTCTTTATTTCTAACAAAATTTTCCTATTTCTTCATGCATTGCTTAGCTTTTGGGTGGCATCTTTCTCTATCTCAGCACAGCTTTAGATTTCTGTGTCACATTTTCTCTCTTCTGTTAAAACACTTTCTAGATATTTAAACTTTTGTATTTGCTCAATTTTGTTTTCAGTTTGTATGTTACATCTTGATCTTTTTCTTTTGCTAACAACAATACATTTTATCTTTTTACAATTAATGTTCAGTCCTTTCCTTCACTACCTTCTGTAGGAGCTTCTGTAGTTTCCTTTCTATGCCTGTTATCAACAAAGAATCATCTGCATATCTTATGTTGTTAAGATTGTGGCTGCCAATAATGTATCCCGGTAGGACTTTTAATTCTTTTAGGATCGTCTCTCTGTAATGATTGAATAAATATGGTGAGAAGACACATTCTTTTTTTTTTTTTTACGAAGCTTTCTATATTTGGACATTGTATTTTCTATCCATTTGCTTAACCAATTTTATTATTCTCTTGGTGTAGAAACCTGTTCCTGAAGCTGCCAGCACTTTGACTTGAAATCTCACTTTCGTTCTTCTACTACTAGTACTACTGTTACTAGGACTACTACTATTCCTTGTCCTCTCTGACTTTTCCACATCTCAGTAGATTCACAGATAGTGTCCAGCCACAGAGTATAGTCAACCTTCTAAATTCTCTAATAAGTTAATGAAGGAAAGTGAGAAGAGAGAATTAAACATCAACTGCAAGTAGACAGAAGGGATGTTAGCAAAAGGATGAGTGCAAAATGCAAATTGGAGATACCAAATTCAAACAAGCACAAAAATTTAAATATCTGGGAAGCGTTTTAACAGAGGATGGAAAGTGAGACACTGAAATCCAAAGGTGCATTTGTATAGCCAAAGATGCATAGCAAAAACTAAGAGTATTATGAAATATAAGAACTTTGTCAGAAACAAAAAATAGAGCACTGAACAGATATGTGATATCTGTCCTCCTATATGGCAATGAATGCTGGACAACCTCCTCAACGATATCAGGATGTGGCAAGCTCCTCACTGCTCTATTGATACTTACATTTTAAGTGCTTCGACAAACTATATTCCTTGGTTCTACCATGTCTAACCTTCATGGCTAGAAGCTTAAGCTACCATACCACTTAAATTATAGCAAACCACCCACACTTCCTCTGTATTTCATTGGTGAGAAGTAAGTTCCACTCAAACAGCTTCTGCCTGCAAACAACTGCTCTATGGAACAGACTCTCAAGAAGATGTTTCCTCAATTACTGCAATCTTAACCTATTCATGTCTAGAGTTAACCATTATCTTCCCCTCCTATCCATATAAACTGCTCTTTAATGAAACCCTATACCTCAAGTGGCCCCTGGGTCTTGTACAGAGTGAAGCAAACTGTAAAAAATTTTTAAAAAAAGATGAAGAAGAGACATGAAGCAACAAAAATGTGGTTCTACAGAAGGATGTTGAGGATACCATGGACCAAATATATGGACAACGTTTTAGAAAAATGGAATCAAAAAGGAAAGTTATATTTAACATCAGGAAGAAATAGTTGAAATTTCTAGGCTACATATTGAGGAAAGAGGGCTTGGTAAGTCTGATACTCACAGGACAGATTGAAGACAAGAGGGACAGAGGAAAATAATGCATAACCTACTTAGTGAGCTTGAGTAAATGGACGGTGCAACAAGGTTTAGGAGAAATAACAAAAGGACAAAATTTATCAAGAGCTGCAAAGGACAGGAAATTGTGGACAATCATAAATGTCTGTTCTGAGGGGACACAGCAAAATATATATCTCCCGTTATGTTATTTACTAATGTACCCATCTCTTTTTGAATTCCCTGAAAGATACCTTGATCAACGTATTTTAATATTAAATGTAAATAGGAGAAGGCTTATAGGCTATCCAGTATGTTGTTCTTAATGACCATTGTTTGTGTAATAAGCTTCAGCAAAGAGGCATGGTGGAGTAATGGATACATTATATTCATTTACAAGCTAATACACTTAAGAAAGGTATGACTCCTCTTCTCCCCTCAGTTATGGGTAAATAGCAGGACAGACTGGGTTCTATAGCCTTGGATAGCAACTGGTCTACTGCAGAAAGAAATGGCAACCTACTGCAGGAAAATATCAGTCATGTATTGAAAGATACATGATTGCCTAAGCATGTATCACATATGGCACGTAACTGACATCCCTGATTACTTCACCATGTTAATTCAGAATTTTGCTTAGTAAATATCCATTTGGAGGCATGGTGGAGTAATGGATAGTGGCTTGGAATGAGGAATCGGTGAGCCGAGTTCGAATTCCTTTCAAATCCATTACATTCACTTACATGCTAATACCCTTGGGAAAGGTATGACTTCTCTTCATCTCTCCCCAGCTAGCTATTGGTAAGTAGCAGGACAGAATGGGTAAATAGCAAGACAGACAAGGTTCTATAGCCTTTGATGGCAACTGGTCTACCACACAAAGAAATGGCAACCTACTGCGGAAGAAAAATCTGCCTTGTCAGTCATGTATCAAAAGATACATGATTGCCTAAGTGTGTATCACACATGGCACATAACTGACTCACTAAAATATCCATTCATCCAAAAAATTTCTGTTTGAATGTCTAGCATGAGAAATAATCATTTTTGCATTATTTACATTTGAACTAATGTCCTCATCTTTGTTATTCTTACAAAGTTTCAGCTGTTGTGCTCTCCAGCCTACTTCAGAGAACAAGACAAGATATCCCTAAATATAGACAATGGAATGAGAACAGTTTACCCATGTAGATTAAATAAAGTGTTCAGTTCCAAATTTCTTGAAATTTTTACACCTCTTTCTATTTTTGTATATTCACCCGATTCATTTTCTACCTTATGTAGGCAGTTTGATGCCAGTATATGTTCAGGCCTATTCTGATATCCTTTCCAAACAGTTAATTCCATTGTTATCTTGATCAATCACTCATTCTAAACATCCAATCATCAAAGGGGACATAACTCACACTGATTCTTATCTTGGAAAGAATTTAATTAATTAACACTCTTAATACTTGTATCATACCCTAACTCCATAAAAGATTAATATTACCGTATATACCTGAGTAATGCATGATCTCATGTATTGTGTGACCCCCCCCCACCAAATTTTCACTTTTAAAAAATTATTTTATCATGGATCTCATGTATCATGCGGATTTCTTTTTGAGAGATCAAATCACAATAGACTTCTCACTTTTTTATCTCTTTATCCCATCTAGTTAAATAAGTTAAAAAAGTTCAAGAGAATGATAAAATTATTGGTAATTTGCCTTATTCAGCTAATTTGGAAAGCACAGACGGTAGCCTTGATCAGCTAAACATATAAATATAAACAATGGGAATAGTGCATATTCGTTATGTTTTTGTTTTATATGATATTACTATGTAAATATTCCATGTATTATTATTGGATACAGTTAAGTAAAACATCAGTCTTATCAAAAGCATGTTTATTTTAAATACAATTGTACTTTTCAAGTACAGTAAATGGATATATAGTTTGGTCAATGGTATAGCCAAGGCCAGCAGTACATATGCTAATTTTAGATCTTGTGTATAATGAGATCTCCTTAAAATTAGCTTCAAAACTAGGTCTTCAAATGTCATATTATACACAAATATATGTGGTAAATGTAAATAGAAGAAAGCTTATATGCTATCAAATGTGTTGCCCTTACAGATGATTGTGTAATAAGCTTGAATATCACTCATTACCTCACCATTTTAGTTCTGAGTTTAGCCAAAATCAATATCAATTCATGCCAAAAAATTCTGTCTTGATTTCTAGCATGAGAAATAATCATATTTTACATTATTTGCATTTGAATTGATGTCCGAAATCTTTGTTGCTATTCTTATAAAGTTTCAGCGCTTGTACTCTCAAACCTTCTTCAGAGGATAAGACAAGATATCCCTAAACATAACAATGTGTTCTGTTTGAAATTTCCTGATGATTACTCAGATCAACAGACACCTCACACCCCTTTCTATTTTTGTATATTTACCCAATTCATTTTCTATCTGTATGCAGGTGGTTTGTTGCCAGTATATTTTCTGGATTATTCTAATAGTCTTTCCAAAGAGTTCCATCAATTAATTCAATTTCAAAAAATGGTTCTGGAAAATTTTTCACACTTTTCATATATATATATATATATATATATATATATATATATATATATATATGTGTGTGTTTGTGTGTGAGTGTGCTTATCATATAGACAAACTCATGAATCCTGTTGCAATAATAAGAAAATTATTTGTTTTATTGGTTAGGAGATTCTCCAGGGACAGACATTTTCCTGCTCTTGGAGCCAAAAGCTTTACAAGTGCCAACCTGTCTGCATTGATGTGACCCTTCTGACTATGTTTCAACTTCGATATCATGTGTCTAATACCCTGCGGTATTTATACCACTTAAGAGACCCACAATGGGGACAAAAGTTATGCTCTGTCATATTTAGGCTCAAAAATTGTTAATTTGCTTGTTTTAGAGTAAGAGAAAGGAAACAAAGTTTAAAAATATGTGAAAAATGTTTTTAAATATGTGGAAAATATTTTTTTTTTTATTTTCTTATTATTTACAGTGAGACTAATATCCTCATCATTGTTGTATTTATCACAATCTTTGACCATTATGACCTCTGGTCTTCAGGTAATTTTTCAACTGAATCTTTTATTTTTATTTAGTCTATATAGGAAGTTTGTTCTTGTTCCAGGATATCTTCTTTTTTTTGTAAATTGGTATCAACCCATGCAAAGCAGTAATGCCATTAAAACACAAGGGTGTGGAGAAATTAGGAACAGAAACATTAATAATGAGTGGAAAGAGGACATTAGTAGTCAGGAAGACAGTAGATAGCATTTGACACTCTTTCAATTTTTGAAGATTAAAGTTGGTTGGAAAGCACAGAGCCGGAAGGGAGTTCCACAAGTGAGAATTGTGAGGAAAGAAAATGTTAGCATAGAATTAATGGTTATATTTAGCCAGCTCAATAGTCAATTGGTGAGTTCTCAATACCAGTCTTGTACTGTGCTTAAATTCATGAAGTCTAGTTACCATAGTGAAGCACTCATCTGAACAATTACTATGAAAGTATTTATAGAAAAGGCAGAGGAAGGCAACCTTATGCTGGTGGGTACATGACTGAAGCCCAGCTGCCAAATCAGGACCAATAATATTGTTGATTCTTCGAAAGAGAAAAATTGTCTAGTACAACACTGTGAACTGACTTGTTTCCTATTTTTTTAGTACTGCTCAATCCTAGTTCATTGATTCTATACAGACCTCTAAAGAAGGCTGGATTTTTTTTTCTATGGCTTGTCATTCCTTTGCAGTTTGTTTAAAGCCAGGAAATATTTTAGATTGTAAGAAGTTTTTGGGGGGAGGTGAATGATACTGATTTACTGATACAAGTCATACTACTTAACCCATATCCTGGAGGAGAAGAAATGGATTCTTAACTTTTCCAAGGTTATTTGCCTGTAAGTGAATGTAAGGGACACAATTGGAATTGGAACACAGCTCTCCAATTTATAATCCTGAGCCATTATCCATTACACCTATCCAAGCTTAGAGCACTTATATTTCCAAGTGGTCACCCATCTAGGTAATGACTAGACTCAACATTGTTTAACTGTGGTGATTGTACAAGAACTGGTGCTTCAATGTGATCTGGCCGTAAGCTCTGAAGAAAGCTGGAAAGCCCAAAAGCCGAAACAGTGTGATAATAGCCACAAAGATGAGGACATTATTCGAAATGTAAATTGTTGTTGTTTGCACCCAATCACATCCTAGCTTTGGGATCATCATCCTCTCTCTATATACATTTTCTCTCTCCTGATGATAGTGGAAGAGATGGCTGTAAATCAGTTTGACAAGACCATTTGCCTGAATTAGATTTTGGTAGAGAAATCTGCATGACGGAGAAGCCAACACATTTGGCAAGAAGCACCTCTCTTGTGGCTCAAGTAGGATTGAAACAGACGAGATTTGGCAAACCTAGTTGCATGAGGCTGTTGGATGCTTGGTTCATCAAGGTCCACCTTGGTTATGCCAGCCTGACTGGTGATGCACTCTTCAAACCAGTGCAGCCATTGAGATTATTTAGATCTTTGCCTATTCGTCGTTGAGGTCTTTTGAGGTTGGTTGAGTTCTGGTCCTTCCTTTTCAACCTAGCTGCCATGGGTGGCTCCATAGGATTTGGAACTCCAGATGGCTTTGCTCTTGAGAAACTCAGGTTCTAGCTTAAAAATATTATGTGTCCTTCCAATTTGTGGAAAAATAGCAGCATGTGATTTATTTTGACACTAATCAGAGGGCTTCCTTTCAAATCCCGAGACACAATTTGGAGCCAGTATTGATGTATAAAAAAAAAGAATTCTATTGAATTGAAGGGTATAAGAGATGACATCTTCAGCTGCTGGTTGGATCCAGGTCACTCCAGTCAAGGAACAATGACGAAAGAAATTTGACACTACCAGGAGATGATTAAAAAGAAAATCAAGGTCACTCCCTCATCTAAGAAAAATTCTTCGACTGGTGTGAAATCCGCTTCTTCACTGTTACCAAGGAGGATCGCAACAGACTTTGTACTTGCTACATGAAAAGCATTCAGAGAAGTTCTACCTTTCTCTTTTCTATATTTGTTTTAATGTCGTTTGACTTTCTGGAGACCTCATTCAGTATATTTTATATTTTTATTGTAAAACAGCATACTTTATTTGAAGTATATCCTTTACTTTAAAAAGTATAATTTTATTCTAAAATATGCATATTTTTTGCACTATATACTTGTATTTGTATATGTTTTCTATTTGTGCATACATGTTACTAACCATTATTGGCACACAAAGCACCTAATTTGCGTAATTCCTTTCATTCTGTGTGTTCAATAAATTTAACGTATTTTTCATTTTTAAACTTGTCATCTGTCTTTACCATGTGCTTTGGCTTTACATGTTATCACAAACATTTGTTTTTACTCTGATACACTTTTTTGTAGGGTTTTTTACCTTATAAGAAATACTATAGTTTTACAAAAATCAAATATCAAATGAGATATTTTTGAAAGATTCCTCTTGTTTTATCTTTCTTGCTGTTCTGACATTTTTGTATGTTTTTGATTTAACAGCTATTTGGCATTGTAATCCAATTACAGGATTATATCTTCTACACCTTTATATGTCAGAACAACTCCTCCCTGTTTTTTTTTCCTTGGATCAACATGTAACATCTGCCAAAGCTTCAGTTATCTGGATTCAACTATGCTTTTTGACTGAAAAGCTTACATAATAATATTAAACAAGGTAAGAATTTGGGGAAAAAAAACAAGAGAGAGGAGGAGGTCAAGGAAAATTAGGAGGTAAGAAAGGTAGAGAGAAATTAAGAGAAAAGAAAAATATTACAGAGAGTGGGGGAAGGAGATGGAGGAAGGAATGAACACTGAAAGTCAGTTTGGAATGGAAAGACATAAAATAAGTGATACATTAAATATTTTTATGGAAAGATAGAGCAAAAGAAAGACAAGAAAGAGGAAAACTATTTTTGATATCATTATGCATTTTTTATATAAATTAATCCATGATGGTATAAGATTAGATCCATGTTTGTTTTCTTATCTTGAAGACGGAGGTCTTGTCCAAGACACTGATCACACTGGATTATGTGGTCTCTCCCAGAAACTGAAACTAAGTTCTGCTCAACATAGTTGCAGTATAACCCACAGGTGGACTGTTGAGTGAGCATCTGTAGAAGCAACTTGCTAGCCACCCTGGAAATGGGTGTGCTCAGAAATGAGTAGCCAGCCATTACATTATGTTATAGACAAGCGTATGGTTGCAAGAAAGAAATACGACAACAACAGAAATAGATTTACGTGGTTTATTTCAACAGGAACGTGTGGGTTTGGGACAGCTACCTTGTGGTAAAGTTCATAAGCCGGCTTCGGATCTAGGTCAATCTCTCATAGTAGTTCACACATGTTGACGGTGGTTGACGCTTCTCTGCTGTCAGTAGCTCACCGTGACAGGTCTCTACTCTGGGCACCTGTTGACTGACTGTTGAACTTCCGTGTGACCCCTTTTATAGTGTTTTTTTATGGCTTAACAGGCTCGAAAAATGAAGCGAGTATAATTAGGAGGGAAGCATTTTTATTGGACGAAAAATAGAGCACTTTAATTATTATTTTATTTTTCGACTGGAACACATGTGTCGGGAACATTTGTAAACAAAGATAATGGTCATTTTGTGACAGGGCTTTGTCCTGTTTACATCCGGTTCTCGCTCTTGAGTATTTGCCTGTAAATCAGCCAAGATATGTCTTATTTTATTTTATAACAATTATTACATGAGCATAATATGTGAAAAAGAACTCATTTTTCATAGAATTTGAGAATTTATTTATACTGAAGTTGTTAAACTTGTAAAGCATGTAAACCTTTAAAATAGAACATCGTTAAATATTATAAGTGTCTTTTTTGCTTCCATTATCTATAAAGCTTCATTGTTGCTCATATGTTCAGTCCATAGTATTCACAGCATGTTACTGCAAAACTAGATTTCTGTTACTTCAAATCTTTTTATCTATCAGGAGATTGTCCTGTATTCACTGCTATATAGAAAGACTGAGGTTATATGACAATTCAGTACTATTTTCTTTGTTTCTAATAAAATTAGATCTTGCTTAACTTTTGGAAGGCATCTTTCATTATTGAAATGCATCTTCAGATTTCAGTGTTGCACTTTCTGTCCTCTGCTAAAATACTTCCCAAATATTTAAATTGTTGTACTTGTTTCATTTTGGTATCTCCAATTTGTAATTCGCATGTTGGCTGTTCCTTTTATTAACGTATATGCATTCTATATTCTTGCAATTGGTGTTTAGTCATTTCTTCTTGATTTCCTTCACTAACTTCTATAGAAATTCTTGTAGTTTCCTTTCTGTGTCTGCTATCAACATTGAGTTATTTGCATATCATGTTGATAAGATTGTGGCTGCCAATAATGAATACTGCTCGTATCAATAAGATGAAAAAAGTCCTGATTTATTTATTATCAATCTCTAAATATCTTGTCTATCTTTTTTTTAAAATTTACATAACTTACAAGATCAATTATCTTAAATGTTTTCACAATTTCCTCCTTTTATTAAATGCCATGTCTCCTCAGGACTTAGGCAATTATGTCTCTCCACAGCTTTCTTTATTATCTCTAAATTGCCATAACTTCCTGGTAAAATAGGGTAGTGATTTCCTATTGCATTTTTCACAGATAAGAATTCAGCATTTTATTTCTCTTAGGTTGTTTGCCACTCAAGGCTAGAGAGGTCAGTCTACACTATTATTTAATCCATAGCTGCATTAATGTAAACATGAACACAACTACTAGCCTGGAGTTTGAATTCAGTTTGCTGATTGTATTTTTTGCATCAAGGTTCATTATATGAGCTGCACATCCACTTTTACAATACCCAATCCAATAAAGACTAGACATGCAAAAGCCTGAGTAAAAATCCCATGTAAATATGAAGAAAAATCTGATGAAATTATTTATGTGTCTTAATGCAGGTGCTGTCTGCATTTGTAGACAAAAAGTATGAGAGTGAACAATGCAATGAGAAAAAAAGTATTTTTAGAGACTGTCATGTAGATAGATATTCAATAACTCTTAGCAGCTGTGAAAAAACGAATTTAAAAATATTTGGATTCATAAGTAAGGCTGTATATCTTAGCACTTTCCAAATACATGTCTATAAAACATACCTGTTCATGAACTTAATATCCAAAAAAGAAGTCATTTTTCATAAAATTTGACATGTACATTTCTCACTACTCTATGCATTTGTCTTTAAAAACCTTTAAAAATGAACATTATTAAATATTATTAAAAGCCTGATAATAAATGTATCATCATTCTCATATTGAGAGTTTTCGTTTGAGTGGGTTGATGGCCATATCACTTTGAAACTCTTGTTCTTGACTACTACCCAAGGTTAAGCAACATTGAAACTGGTCAGTAGACAGATGGGTGAACATTGTGGATTACCATGTGCTGTAAGCTATGTGACAGCTGGAGGTATTTTGGAACTGACAGGTTGCAAGGCCTACCTCAGGTTGGATGAGAATGGTGATTAGGTTGATGGTTACAGTTGTTTCTAGTTTTTTTTGTAATACTAAAGTTCACTTAGTATAAGACTCGAGAGCCACTCAAAGTAGACAGTCAATGAAATAATAATACATAAGTGTGCCTTATGAATAGAAGAGACAGTGATCAGAAGTGGAGACGATGAGAAGGAAAGATCATGATTGAATTTTTGATTTGAAGAGGTCAAGATTGAAGTGAGCAGGGAAGCAAGCACAAGGGAATGTTTCCCAAAATGGCAGTTCTTGGGAAAATGCTGTCTAGCTGAAAATTTCTTACATTTTGAATATAGAGGCAATAAGGGTGATTTGACTGTGTGGTAGTGGTATAATATTACCTGACTCTAAATGTCTGAACTGGTGGAACAAAACAATGGTGTTCATCTGCTCATTTGCCATAGGAATTGAAATAAATTTCTGATAGGCTAGATACACTGCATCTGTGGCAAAGAGTGTACAAGTCATTATCTAGAACAGTGATTCTAAACTGCCCTGTCATGGCAGACTAGTGTGCCAAAAAATCCTCTTAATATTGAAGAAATCATGAAAAAACACCAGGCATAGTTTTAACTCTAAATATGCAGCACAAATAGTTGCATAGAAACATTGAAATATTTGAGTGTATTTTTTTTAAAAGTCTATGGTTTTATTTCATAACATTAAAATGTATAACCATTAAAAATTTTGCTAAGTGAGCCAAGATATTTTCATTTGCTCCTAGGTGTGCCATTGATTAACAAAGTTAAAAAACACTGATCTAGAACAACAAAAATAATTTTGAACTCTCTCAAGACAGAAAACTAAGGATTGAGCATATATATATGGTTAAAATATTCCATTACACAATCTGATGTGATTCTTATAGTGATAAAGCATTTCAGGAGTCCAATACTTCCTGAAAGAACAGAATGAGCCAAACATTTTTTATGCATCTTTAGCAATGGAATGAACTTGAGATCCAAAAGATGTTCAAATCATGGTGCCTCAAGCTTGGTTTTTTGAGATACTAAAAGTTACAATCCAGTTATTTTACTCTAGAACTATTAGGGCAAGATCTGTGGAGAGATTAAGCCTTTCAAGTGATTCAAACGAAATATAGAACTTTTCCAAAAACAAAAGCCATTACCTTAAACTAAACAAATAAGATAACAAACCAAAAAAAATAAAAATAAACAAAAGATCTGAATAAATAATACATTAAGTAAATAATAAACAAACTACAAATACATAGATAAACACAAGTAAATGTAATAATAATAAACAACAAATTAACTAATAAATAATAAGTAAAAAGTCAACACTATAAAATACAAATAACTGCATTCAGAACCAGAATTACTACCCATAATGCACCATTAACCAGAATATATAAATAGTACAACAAGCATGGCCTCAAGATTGCGTTCAAGTATCAAACAGACTGTTATTGCTTGGTGTTGATCTCGGTGTCCATTTTTATATATACATATATATATATATATGTGTGTGTGTATGCACAGACACACACACATATGTATATAGATTTATTGGGTTTAATTATCACCATGGTTGATTTGTCAGGGAGGTGACTTCTAGATTATATCAGCACGGTGAGGCAATCCCAACATGTGGCACCTTTGAAAAGTGCCTGAAAACCATATCATGGTTAACTTAAACCTTGTGAGTGAAATTGAGTAGATGGAACATTTAGTAACCATTGAAAGTTGTTCCAGCACAAAATCACAAGTCATCATGACTGAGGTCTTGTTCAAGAAATTGATCACACTGGATTATGCACTCTCTCTCAGAAACTGTAAATAAGGTCCGCTCAATATAGTTGCAGTATAAAGCACAAGTGGACTGTTGAGCGGACATCTGTAATAGAAACTTGCTAGCCACCCTGAAAAATGGGTGTGCTCAGAAATGAGTAGCCAGCCATTACATTATTATATGAGCATAATATCTGAAAAAGAATTCACTTTTCATAAAATTTGAGAATTTATTTTTACTGAAGTCGTTAAACTTGTACAGCAGTTAAGCCTTTAAAATAGAACATCATTAAATATTAGTAAAAGACTTTTAATAAATTAACTGTTTTGTTATTGATTTTTGTTTTATGGTTCCAACTTTTAATAAGTTGCATTGGTGTGTTCACTTTAAATATTTTAGTTTTAACATCGTCAGATCTAGACTCTCATATGGATGTCATGCATGGCATTGAACTCGTTCATAAATGTCTATACTATTATCTATATACAACTGTTTTCTAAGTAATTATTGAATATGGATTCAAGTTGATGAATCTGTTATGTCTTACAGAAGAAAATCCTTTATCAGATTCTAGAGGCTGGCACTACAAAATGAAAAAGGATTTTACTAAATAGCAGAAACCACCTTCTTCGAACACTTCCAACCACAACAATAACAAAAGTGAGTCAGTTATGTGCCATGTGTGATACACGCTTAGGCAATCATGTATCTTTCAATACATGACTGACAAGGCAGATTTTTTCCCCCACAGTAGGTTGCCATTTCTTTTCTGTGGTAAACCAGTTGCCATCCGAGGCTACAGAACCCAGTGTGTCTTGCTATTTATCCATAGCTGGGGGGAGAAAAAGATTCAAACCTTTCCCAAGGGTATTAGCACATAAGTGAATATAATGGATTTGAATGGAATTCAAACTCAGCTCTCTGGTTCCTCAATCCAAGCTGCTATCCATTACTCCACCGTGCCTTTGTGAGTAGCACATATAATTAGAAGGGAAAATATGATATACCCAAGATTTTGATTTTCCAACTTACATTAAACAAAGGATTTTGAATGAAACTCCCATTTGTACTAGAAAGAGTGATAACTATGGTATTGATAACTCTAAATTCTTAAAAAGACTCTTTTAGTAAAATAATTTTACAAATTTTAATCAACAGCAATAAAAAATTTTTAACAATATAAGATATGCAGATGATACAGTGTTGAGAGGAGATATGGAAAAGAAACTATAAAATCTCCTACAGAAAGTAGTGAAGGAAAGTGAGAAGAAAGGACTAAGTATAAACTACAAGAAACAGAATCCATATTTATCAGCAACATGGATGAACCCAAAATTCAAATTACAAATTGGGGATACTAAAATCAAACAAGTACAAAAAATAAATATCTGGGAAGTGTTCTAACAGAGGATGGAAAGTGCACCACTGAGATCCAAAGATGTATTGAGATCACCAAAGATGCATTTCAAAAGCTAAGCAGAGTATTAAGAGACAGAAAAATTTTGTTAGGAACAAAGAAAAGAGTACTGAACTGTTACATGATATCTGTCTTCCTGTATGGCAAATGCTGGACAATCTCCTCAAAGATAGAGAAGAGACTTGAAGCAACAGAAATCATTCTACAGAAAGATGCTGAGGATACCATGGACAGAACATGTGAGCAACAACAAACAAGTTTTTGGAACCCAAAATTCCAGGGCACATAGTGAGAAAGGAGGGCTTGGAAAACATGATACTCACAAAACAGATTGAGGGAAAGGTGAACAAAGGAAAGCAGTGCGTAACATACATGAGGAGTCTGAGTAAAGGGATAGCAGAACAGGGTTTGGTAGAAATAAAGACAAAATTTATTAAGCACTACAATGGATGTGGAGGCCTATGATTCACGAACAAAGAAGAAGAAGAATAAAAAAAAAACATAAGATAGTGGGAGGGGTTTAGTTCAAAGGGGAGGCTTATTTCTAGATTTCAACTCTTTTTATAAGTAAACTTGCTGTGAAGCAAACATCTTTTACAATGATGAACATATTTTTTACAATCTACAAAATGTACAAATTACAATATTGGCTGTATATAAAATTTCACTTGTGAATCTCAAACTACCTAGCAGGTTAAAATTTTCTTCAAATTATAAATCTGTTTTTTTCTCGGTCACTTTCTCACTAACCTGACATGGCTTCCCTCTATCTCTTCTACAAATATGTTTATAGCATCTGATGAACTATTTTCCCCTTGTGCCTTGATCACATAAATTTGAGTGTGATACTAGATTGGCAACTAGGTTTCAATGTTTTACTGTTGAACTAGCTTGATGCAACTGTCATTTCTATGCTAAAAGTTTTTTTTTCTCGCACTTCTCACTTGTGGAATTCCCTTTCAGATGTCTTGCTTCACTGATAACTGAAACCTTTAAAACATTAAATGCAAATGTCAATTACTATCATCTGTCTTCTTGAAGCCTGTTTGTTTTTCATCCTTTCTTAAATCTTCTGCCTTCTCATTCTCTCTCACTTTCACTCCCTGTAACCCCTACATTCTTGAGGCATTGGGATGACAGAAAAATGAAGACAACTATTCATATAAAACAAATGTTTTCCTTAACAAAGGAATTTTAACAACTTTCTTTTAGAACAACAGTTCATATAAAACAATTTCTTAACAAGAAAAGAAATTTACTTACTTCAAAAGGAAATAAATTTACTTACTTCAAAAGGTCACAATTCAAAATTTCAAATGAATTTTCAAAAGTTGAAAATTTTAAGTCGGGTGAGAAAAGGATGACCTATATTTTAATTATTTTTTTCTTGTACAAATATTATTGGAATGCTAGATACCTATTTGTTAATTTTTACCATACCTATAATGTGCTACATCTAATTTCATAGATTTGGTTGATTTTGTTTAGTGGCATATCAACACCTCTATGGGTTATTTTATGCCTAAATCTACATATTTTAAAAACGATTTTTTGGTTTCAACTAAATATATTTTGAATACAATTGTATGCCTTCAACTACAGATAAAATGTATTGTTGGTCATTTTGCTTTAAATATGTATTTATTGGTAATTTTACTATAAATAGATATTGTTGGTTGGTTGATTTTGTTTAGTGGCATATCAACCCCTATTTGTTATTTAATGCTAAAATGTAAATATTTTTTACATAATTTTATTCTTTTAACAACATATGTTGTACATAATTTTATTATTTCAAGGTAAAGATATGCTTTTAGATTTATACTTTGTAGATTATAAGATGTATTGTTGGTAATTGTATTATAAAAATGTATTTTTATACTTTTAAGTGCTGCATTGTCATTTTGCTATAAAATGTATTGTTGCTCATCTTATTATAAAAATGAGCTGTTGATCTTTGGGTGTTAATGATTGGACCATAGCTGGGACCCTAACATGTGCTATCACCCTGTGTTAGCATGGACCTGGGAACAAAAGCAGTTAAGAGGTGGTTCCACACACATCAAAACCTCCAATCTCCTGAACAGAGGCCTTGCTGCCAGTTGTAGTTTATCATCATACCCAGGACTAAATTGCATAGAGTACTGAGCTATATTATTTACCATTATTGTAAGCACCATTGAGAAGCCCATTTTTAAAGAACTGAGATACCTGTTTAGTATCTAAGTTCTTTGTGAGGACAGGAGAAAAAATAACTCACTTGATTTTACCAACTCTGAAGTCTGCAAACTATCAGAATAAAATGAAGTTGCCACCTTTTTTTTTTCCCCCCTGTTTACCTCTTGGTGATACAAAAGAGGCACAGCTGGATAATGTGGTTAGCTGTCCAGAAAGTGCAGACAGTGTTTCTAAGGTATAATGCTATCACTGAGGCATTTAAATCTGTCACCTGTGACACAGTTTTCACCTTCCCCAGGAGAGGCAAATCAAATTTATTTGACACAAAATAGAACCTTTCTGGATATGAGGACAGGAGAAAGAAAGAACGAATTATTTGATTGTCAGCTGTGCACTTTTCATGCGTCACAGTGGAGAAATGCAAAGTTCGAAGAATATCAAAACAGAAAAAAATACAAGAGAGATAATGAAACAGGAAGAGCAACTTTAGATGTTGAATAGGAATAGATTACTTTCCTGCCATAATATAAAAGACTTTGGTAACAAATGCTTCAGGAAATGTTTTGAAAGATGCTTGCAGGAAAATAGAGAAAATACATTTAAATACAAAACAAAAAATAGTCTTTCACTTTAGCAAAGAAGAATTGGGAACATTTCAAATTGATAATAAAAGTGTAAGCATTATATAATTTCCTGAGTTTATGGAGAAAAATCAAAAAAAGGAAAATATATTTGCAATTTTATTTATTTGGTTTACTTTTAGATGCAGTGTGAGGTCAAGTGGTTAGAATGTTAGTATTCAGACAGGTTCATATCATACTATGGTCAATTTGTCAAAGAGGTAACATTTGGAAGTGCCTAAAAAATATCCCACAGTTTGACGTAAATATTGTGAGTTCTTGTGCTAGACTCAAGTCACGATGGTAGCCAAGGGTTTGAGCATGCTTTTTATGTTTAACTGTTGCAATATAAAACACATGTTGGATTTGTGGATCATCTACAAGAGGGATTAGCTAGCTAACCTAGCAAAAACAACCAGCAAGCCCTAAATATTTTTAGATATTTAAATACTTTGCAGTCTATACTAATCTTCTACTTTGGATATTTTAATCCCACTTTCCATTTTCTCATTTTCCTTCTCTTTTGAGTTCTGTCATCTACTCTCTTTTTCAGGTTCTTTTCTTCTCTTTAGATTTGAATTGTTCTCTCACAATTTCACCCTTTACTCTTTCCTTTTCTTTTCGTTTGAATTTTCCAATCTTACTTTCAGTCATCAAACTTCCCTTCACTTTTGGTTTGAATTATTCCCTCTCTCTTTCATCCTTCACTCTTTTTTTTCACTTTTGGTTGGAATTATTTTCTCTCTCTTTCATCTTTTACTTTTTCCTTCACTTTTAGGGTGAATTTTCTAATCTTACTTTCACTTTTTCTCACTCTTTTGATTTGAATTATTGACACATACTTTTCTCCTTCAATTTTTCATTCATTTCTACTTTGAAACTTCACTTTTATACTTCCCTGTATAATTTATACTTTCATCCATTCTATATTAATTTTTTCTTTCAATTAGCTTTTGTTTCATTTATTGTAATGTTTTTTTCCATCTTTAACTTTTTTATTTTTCACTCATTTATATTATGACACCACATTTTTTTTAAACAAAATTCTTTTCTAACATACTTTTCTTTATTCAGTCATATTTTTCATTTTTATTGAATTATCCTCCATCTTCTCACAACTTCATTTATCTTTCATTTTCCTTCCTTTTTAAAACCTTCTCATAAATCTTCAGTCAGTTGCTTTTTATTTTCCTCTCCTTTTAAAAGCTTCTCACAACTCTTCATTCATTTATCATTCATTTTCCTCTCCTTTTAAAACCTTCAGTCAGTTGCTTTTCATTTTCCTCTCCTTTTAAAATCTTCCCATGAATGAATCTTACTCTTATTCCTTTTTTTTCTTTTATTATTTTGATTCTCTTTTCCTTCTTTTTCACCTTGAAAACCTCCTTTAACTCTATTTCTCTTCATTCATTTCCTTCACACATTTCTTTCACTCATTTTTGATCTTGAAACAAATTTTGGCTTTATATTGATTTTTCCAAGTTGCTTTAATTTTAGACTCGCATCTGAACTTGGAAATTTGTGCTGACAGAGTTCTACTAATGACCAACCTAGGTCACATTATACTGATGATCTATGGTGGATAACGATTATGTTTCATGTTTTAATTCCTATACATCTTGTAACTCAACCCTGACATCTAAGTGCTCCACCCAAAGAACAATTTACAACCTGAACCCCACTGGACTGCTGAATTTTAATTAATGTTACTGAACATTACATTGTATCTCATAAGATTTCTGCCATGCAAAACCTTTTCCTGTAGATAGCACAAAAACTTTTCAGAGTTAACAACATTTTGCAAGACTTTATGGCAAGTTTAGAGTAGCAACCAAAATCAGGTATACACATATTTACTGTAGTTGAATTGTTTGAGACAATACGAATTTGCTTAACAGCAAGCAACAATGACCTCTGCATATCAGCAGAGTTCTCCTGGATATATGTTTTCAGGACAGATCCATTAATGGGGAAAAATGGATCATACCACAATCTCCCCTGTCTTATTTTTATAGAGGGAAGAAGTGCCTGAATCAATAAGGTATCCTTTGCTATATGCGTGTCCATGGCAGAATGCCAAAAGCTTGATGAGATTTTTCTTCTTTCTCGCTAGAACTAGATTTAATCCTGCTGCATTTTTGTAATCTTCTCCAAGTGGCTTGCTCATCCTCTGAAGTATCAGTACACGGGTGGGCTCTCTTCTGTGAAACTTGTTTGTTGCCACTCGAGGGACCAGAGCTCAAGTGTTCCTCGTAATCTTCAAAAGCAGACTATGTTTCTGTTTCTTCAAAGTCAGTTGAAGTGTCCTGAAGGCTCACTTAGGCTTGTGAGTCCTGATTCATCCCCTGCTGGAGCCAAGTCTCTATGTGAGACTTTGTCTTCCCATCCATCAGAGTAAGAGAAACACCCATATTGGGGGTTGGTGTCTAGAATCTTCACTTAATCGACTAGTGGTTCATTCTTATTCAGTTACACGAGTCTTCTTAGTAATATCCCTCCCAGTTTTGAATTCCCTTAGTAATATCCCTCCCTTTAAATTCCAGTGCGATTCTTTCATAGGATTGTGTGGCTTTTATGACATTGCTGGTGTTAGGATGGTAAAACCTAGGTTTATTTTCAGTGCAAGTCTTACACGAGTTAATAATTTCTTTTACATCCTCTACTGAGTCGGGATGGTTTTTGATTTTCATCATATGGACCATGCATGTAACACCTGAGGGGCACAACTTTCAATGTAGTTTCTTTAACTCATCTTTGCAAGCAGTCGAGGTTCATACACAGGAGAGGGAATCCACAGCTGCATTTTCTTGACTGGGGTACTACATTATGTCAAACGAGTAACACAAGGGTTCAATTCTGCTGGCTATCTTATCATTTTTAATTTTGCTTGTCATTTTTGGGATAACATGAATGAGACTGATTTTTGGTCTGTCATTGGTTTAAAATGTCACCCAATCAAATAATACCTCAATTTTCTCAGCAATTTCACAATAGCATAAGTTTCTTCCTCTACTACAGAATGCCTCTGTTCAGATTAAGACAGGGTTCTGTGAAAAAAAGGCTATGACTGTCTTAAAGTGGTGATTATGGTGCATTCTGAGGAATCTCTCTCTACTAGGTAGTGTATGATCAGGAGTAATTGCTATGTGCCTCTTTAACCTGTTAAATGCTTTTTCTGCTATGAGAGATAATGCAAAGTTTGATACTGTTTTTTGTCTGAAAAAGACAATATCTATGGGCATAGTGTGCTAGCATTCCTAATTTACAGCACAAAGTGGATAAATCTTTTAAGACCAGTAGGCTGAGTAATGGATTCAGATGTTCTGGATCAAGTTTTATGTTGTTTTTACTTATATATCCAAGTAATTTTATATTTTACATTTAAAATAACATTTGTCTTGGTTAAGCATAAGTTTGTACTTTTTAACAGCCACCATGAATAATTTAAGATTTCTATCATTTTGGTACCTGTCAATATTTCTAAGATGAGGTATTATGTACACTATTTACATTGTTTGGACTATCATCCTCATCTTTATTGCTGTCATTTTCAACTCGATTTTTCCCACTACATTATCAATGTAAGCATAGGTGCCTTGCAGGTTCTCTTTGAATATTATCTGGTCTATCACTCAATGAAAATTAGCTACTCTGTAGAGGATTTATTGTTGGGTCTTATAGCCTTGATGACTTGTAACCAGTAAATATTGAGAGACCATTTCATTTTGCTTTTGAATGTAGATCCTGTCCAGTATTGCTAAAGCATCTTCATAGGAAGATGTGTCTTTGAAATACTCGTAAGCTTGTGCTATGAAATATTTGGTGAGATAGTGCAGCTTATTAGAACTTTCATCACAGTATGTACTCAAGAAGTTTATGAAAGATACTCCAGTTGCGATATTCCAGTTTGGTGTCAGACATGTTGAGATCAACAGTAAGTTTTTCTGGACAGAGTAAATTAGCCATTATCTAAATGGTTAACAAAAAGAGTTCATTAAATTGTAGTAGAGTTGTTTGAGACAATACGAAATGGCTTAACAGTAAGATTTAATGAATTCACTATTTACCCAGTCGTCCCCCACCACCACCACCACCACCACTGAGATGAGATGTGACACAACATCGAGATTACTGTGGGGAACCCAAGTGTGTCCACTCAAGCCAATGGTAAAAATTTACCCGCCCGCCCCCCCCCACAACCACAGTATCAGGTACATTTCTGTCTATTATAATCAGCTGAGTTTCTGCCTGTAGACAAAGCCTTGACTGAGTTGCCCACTGTCCAAAGAGAGAGAGAACTTTGACAATCGTGAGCCAGACAGTGAATCGCCTGACTTAATGAAGTCAGCATATTAGCGGAATTCACCTGAATATATGTGTTCAGGACAGATCTATTAATAGGGAAATGGATCTAATAAAATAAAAATATAAAATAAAATAATTTCTCTTAATTTATAACTCTACCATTGAATATTGCTGCCACATATGGTCTGGTACTTTGGCTACGTATTTAGAGATTCTAGATAAAATACAAAGAAAAATCTGCAATGTT
This sequence comes from Acanthosepion pharaonis, assembly GCA_903632075.3. Taxonomy (NCBI): domain Eukaryota; kingdom Metazoa; phylum Mollusca; class Cephalopoda; order Sepiida; family Sepiidae; genus Acanthosepion; species Acanthosepion pharaonis. Next base: position 3,881,536 of record CAHIKZ030000446.1, on the reverse strand, counting down.
ATTGGTCTTGACATGATATCTCGTCTTAAGTCACTTTCCCATTAATATAATATAATATCCCTGTTCCTTTTATATAAATATTTCTATGGTAATTGTTTTGATGAGCTTTCCACTTTGTATTCATTGTAAATATTGATTGGGGTTTTATTTTTAAATGTTATTTTTATTCCTCCCCACCACAGACAAATTGTACATATAGAATTAGTTAGGATTTTTTAGAGACTTTGAGGTGTTATGATGGCTACAGTAAAATTGGTAAGAATGTGCTGTTTTGGTATAAAGAACCAAAGATTTGGGTCAGTAATTGTGGCTAAGTTTAAGATAAGACAGATTGAAGACTAGCCTTCCCCTATTCCTCCTTTTGGCCTTGTGGCATATTGGTGACAGGGTTGCATCATTTTACAGCTGAAATGGCGAGTTGTAGCAATAAGTTCTATGTTAAGTTTCTTTTCTCACACTTCTTGCTTTTGGGACACTCTTCAAACTCCTTGCTTTTGTGTCAACTTCAATTTTCAGAAATTTAAATGTAATGCCAATCATTATCTTCTTTATTCCTGTTCTTTATTATTCGCTCTCCTTAATAATGTTTTTCTTTTTCTTCTCGTATTCTTTCACATTCAGTAACCCCTTGTGTCTTAGCAGTGTTAGTGCCTTGCTTGGGATGAAATGATTAAAAAAAACAAACAAACGAAAGACACAAAAAGGAACTGCAGTATATGGTGCCAGTGTATTAGACTTTTGCTGAATGTTTTCACAAATTAAATAATAGCTTTTGAGTACTTTATAGAATTTGTTAAAGTCTTGCAAATTAAATCAATACAGAATTTTTCTTAATTCTTATACTGCTGTGTACAACAATAGTAAAATTCTTAGCACTGTGTAGTGTGTGACTACAGTTGAATACCTCGTGCCATACCATGTGTGACTATAGTTGAATTTCGTGCTATGATTCCATTGGCTCATTCTCATGCAGAGATGTCATTCATTATTTTAACAGCAAATTTAACTACTTTTCAGACTGTAGGAAAGTAGTAAAGGTAAACAATATATCACTTTGTACTAAGTAGGTTCAGGAAGGAATTATGATTGATTCAGGCTCGAAATGGAGTAAAATTAACAACTTTTTAGAAATGCCATGTCTCTTCAGGATGTATGCAATGAAGACGCTCTTCTGATTCCATTTGTTTATCATCTGTGAATTGCTATGCATTCTTGTTGTAGCATATGACTCACTCCAGACAGTGTCAAAATAGTCATGTGCTCAGTGTTCTTCTATAAAGACAGGTACATCAAGCGATTACATCCTGGCTGCCGAGTGTCGATTCACATGATCAATCTATCTGTACCTAAGGTTTACATGCATAGGAAAAAAACCATGTGACAGACATGTATATAAACATGTAGGGACATTATTATTATAAATAAATAAAAATAAAATATAAAATAATAATAATGAATATTATAGATAAAACAAGATAAAAGAGTAGATTAAAAACTTTGTATAAAATAAATAAAAAATAAAAATTCTCCCAGTAAGCAACAAAAATTGTTCTTGCTGGAAATGGGGATATCCTGTCAAAAGATGCTGAATTTTTATTTACTCAACCCCCCATGAGGTCAGGTTGTGACACAAGTTCGGTTTAATGTGGGGAGCCCAATCACATACACCCAGGCTAGGAAAAAAAATTGCCCAAGCTCCCATAACTGTTGGTTGCACTGGCCTCCATGCTAGCACCAATCCTTCTCTCTGGTGCAATGAGTAGGCACAGCCTCAGACAGTTGATCCCCAGGGCCGGCACCTCTCAGTATAATTTTCCTCAGTTGTGACTCTGTTCTTTGACGGAGTTGCTCCTGAGTGCACTCTGTCCAAGGACAGAGACGCAACTGAGAGATAAGTAATGTGTTACAAACCCACTCAAGAGAGAGTAATTTACACACAAAAATGGTTGAATTCAGTTATTTGGTGAACCCAACATATATAAAAATCAACTACATCATTCATTTTGGTACTCTCAACATAAAAAAACGTACTATTCACCTACACCTTTTGGTGACCACTGACATGTACAAAAAACATACCATTCACAAAATCATTTGGTGATCACTGATGTATAAAAATACCGTCTGATTCACCTCATCATTTGGAAAACAAACTGATGTTCAAGAAGAAACCAACCACAAAGACAATCATTTTGAAATTCCCGCCATAAAAAAATACAAGAAAAGTAGCAAAACAAGTAAGCATTACTTTTTTATTCACATCTTTTATTTACATACACTATTGACAGGAACAAGACAGCTTACTAGCTTCAGTTAAAATTCCAGAATTGATGAAAATGCCTTCGAATAGCTGGTTCACAAAATATGAAATGTTTGCCAATTTTTGCAACCTTATACCACCACCCAAACAAATGGAATAATAGAGCATCAGTATAGACTAAAAAACATCTATAATGGCTAAAAAAGCAAAAAAAAAAAAAAACAACTTGGATAAATGCCCTAGCTGTAGTTCTTGGAATGAGAAATGTAACTATCACTGCCACTGGAACCCAATTACAACTTCTAAAAACCACTAATTGAACAACAACAGTTCTACTGTTCTACCAAAAAAAAATAAATGTTAAACGATTTTCTGAAGGATGACTAAGCTGAACATAAAACTCCTTTATGAAGAAGGACTGTTACATCCAGCTAAGCAATCCTCCTTACTTTGGACACTATACCAGACATGAAAAATACCTTATAACAGAAAATTCCTAAAAAAGAAACACCTCACAGTCATTACTGAGAGATAAAAAAAAAAACAGTGACATTACAAAATGATAGCAAAAAACATCAAAAAAAAAAAAAAAAATTAGCCCCTGAACAAACCGAAACAAACACCTCAACAAATACAAACTTTATAAAAGCCATAAAATCAATGACTATTTTACTTCAAATTGGCATCCATCACTACCGATTAGCTCCCCTAATTTGGTGCAGATGTGATGTATTATAAAAAAATAAAATAATAATAATGAATTTTATAAATAAAACAGTAAATAAAAGCTTTGTATAAAATAAATTAAATAAAAAATAAATACAAAAACTGAAAGTATTTAGAAAAATAAAAGAAAAATTAAACATTTTTTTGAAAAGAACAAAGGACAATATTTGTGGATGGAGGTGAGCCAATATGCATTATTTTATTTCAAAGATGACAGCATCAACGTGATTCCCAATAATCAGTCAGTACATCTGTTATTTTCAAACATTCAAATGGTTGCTATTTGAAAAGTCTTTCTCTTATCAATGTCTTTATATTGACTACAAGAGAGAACTTTCAAAATTGACAAATAAAATCAAAGATTCAGATCAAATTAAAATTCAAATATTTCAGATGACATTGTCAGCACTGCACCAGATACAATTCCTCAAAAAAGGAGTAACATTGACAAGTCACATAATGCTCTTATTGTGCCAATGTTGTACAGTGTGTGTCAGGGTTCCTCATCTAAAGCATCTGAGAGACACATGGCCCAGTGGATAAAAGTATTGGTTGAAGTAATCCAGTGACTTAACCCAAAGAATTTGTGAGTCCAATACCTACCCACAGAAGAGGTGTACAAAAACTTAGAGAGTTGAGTTACTAAAAAGGAATAACTGAAACTGAGATATCTGGAAGAGGCATGGCACACGGAACTAGAACAATCTACCCTGGTGGATGAAATAAAGGTTTTGGTTCCAAATTCCAACATATATCACCTGAAGAAGGCCGGACCATATACTGGCCAAAACGTTTTGAATCTGACAATAAAGATGAGGACAACAGTTTGAAAAATGTAAATACTTACAATACCTCATCCCAGAAATATAGACAGATTTTGAATTCAATAAATATACAAATTTAGAAAGCTGTGTGAAACAAGGATGTATCTTCTCACAGGATTTATTTGATCTTTACAGAGAGATAATCCAAAGAGAACTAAAAGTCCTACCATGATTCATTACTAGCAGCCATAATCTTAACAATATGCAAATGATAGTGTTGATAGCAGACATAGAAAGGAAACTAAAGGAACTCATGCAGAAGGAAGTGAAGGTAAGGACTGAACATCAATTGTAAGAATATAGATTGTATTGTTGTTAGCAAAAGAAAAAGATCAAGATGTGATTTACAACCTGAAAACACCAAAATGAAGCAAATACAAAAATTGAAATATCTAGAAAATGTTTTAACAGAAGACAGAAAATGTGACACATAAGTCTGAAGGTGTACTGCAATAGTGAAAGATGCTATTCAAAAGCTAAGAAAAGTATGAAGAAACAGGAAAATTTTGTGAGAAACAAAGAAAAAGAGTACTGAACTATTATGTAATATCAGTTCTATATGGCAGTGAATGCTAGACAATCTCCTCACATATGAAGAGGTGACTTGAAGCAAAAGTGATTTTATGAAAAGATGCAGAGAATTTTTAATTTATACAAGTTTGGTTAAAGACCAACAAAAGCAATCTGACAAATTCTTACCAATAATACAAAAAATACTATATCACTTCTTTTTCTATGTTCCATCTCCCTTTTGTACGTAGGCGATCATGGATTTGTCCTTTCTAGCTCTTAATAAATTTTGTCTTTTTGTCAATTCTCCTAAACATTGTTCTGCCATCCATTTACTCAAGTACACTAAGTAAGCTATGTTTTGTTTTCCTCTGTCCCTCTTGCCTTTAATCTGTTTTGTGAGTATCAGATTTTCCAAGCTCTCTTTTCTCATTATGTGCTCTAGAAATTTCAACCATCTCTTCCTAATGTTAAGTTTCAATTTCATTTTTGTTTCTGTTTCCCCTAAAACTGTGTCATTGCTTGCAACTGCATAATAAATACTATAAATACAAAACGCATTAAGCATAAAAAACAGACAACCCAACATCAATAGAATTTTCTCAAACTGAGGAAGTAACATAAAAAACATTTTTTATTAATAGAAAAAAAAGAATGAAAACTCAACTCTCTTGTGAAAATGCAAAGAAATGACACTTGATGAAAACAGCATAGCATAAAAAAAGCAAATGCCTCATGAAAGGCGCACCTTGATATGATTTAATGGTTTTGCAAGCTTGTCTTGTTAGAACAGTTACCACTGAGTAGTGAGTTGATCCTAACTGGGTGCCCCATACATTATCCAGTCTGTTATCCTCATCTTCATTGCCATGTTCACAACGTTTCAGCTGTTGTATTGTCTGGTCTTCTTCAGGTGATTGGAATTTTGAACTGAATCCTTTATTTCATCCACTGGGGTAGACTGTTTTAGTTCTATGTGCCATGCATCTTCCAGATGTCCTTTAGGACACATGGTCCAATGGATAAAGGCATTGGTTAGATCCAGTGACTAAACCCAAATAGTTGTGAGTTCAATACCAGGCCACAGCAGTGATGAACCAAAAACTAGGAGAGTTGAGTTAAAGGGAAATAACTGATATATAACTGAGAAGAGTCATGGTATGTGGAAGTAGAACAATCTACTCAGGTGGACAAAATAAAGGGTTTAGTTTGAAATTCCAATCACCTGAAGGAGGTTGGACTATATAATGGCCAAAACATTGTGAATATGGCAATGAAGATGAGGATAACAATCCAAATGATGTAAATAATGTAAATAATCATACCTTATCTCAGAGATTTAGACAGATATTGGATGTCCCATACTTGCAACCTTGTGACACATTTAAGCTATGCTTAGAAAAATCACCATAATAGCTCATGAAAGGCAAATGTACTCAGAAATTGCACAATTTATATTTAAATATTTGTAAGACACAATATTTATAAGATCAATTTCCATCGGAAAACATCACAGATAAAGGTAGGCATCTGAGAGATGTATTCCATGAAATTGAGCAGCAACCAGCAAAAACATCCAAAACAGAAAAAAATCCATAACAAAGAATTTTGTTTGTTCTTTAGGGAAACATATGTGTGTGTGTGTGTGTGTGTATAACACAGCAGGATTTGAACATTCATTCTAGCTTGCAGGAAAAACCCTCTTAGGCCTGACAGGCTTTAGATTGACTTGGCCACAAAGGGAATCTTTGATCAAGCATGACCAAATAGTGCCTTAAAAGCACAAATCATTCCCAGATTTTCAAATATTCATATCTGCTTAGTTTTATATCTGAATGTAAACAAAGCAATTTCTAAAGAAGTGATGGAATTTTATTTATTAATCTGACAAAATTTTGTTACTTTAAAGGTTATTTTTAGTGAATACTCATATTTGAGTAGATGCTTCATTTATTTATTAAAAACTATATTTATTTTCATCTAACAGCCTGAATATTCAAAATTTGTTGGTTTAATAAATAAAAAAAAATCCCCCCAAAATTATATACAATTTTAATTTTCAATTTAAAAAAATGTTACAATTCATTTTTTTATCAAACTTTTTAGTATTGACATGTTCCAGGGAATTTCTCTTGCTCTAGGAGTGAAATGGCCATATAAATAGGGTAAAATTGAGTTTTGTTTTTATGTAATTCATATATATATATATATATATA
>CAHIKZ030000446.1:3857500-3872500 GCA_903632075.3 Acanthosepion pharaonis | reverse complement strand
TATGTGTGTGTGTGTGTGTATGTTTATAGGATTAATGAAAATAAAATTTGTCACTTTGTTGATTGTTATTAAATTCTTTATTTTATTTTCTTGATTGTATATATGAGGGTGGACGACTGAAAAGTTCAGAGAATGTCTATGAAGGAGTGATGCTTGAGTTGTGAAATATTGAATGTTGTGAAATTTTAACTCTTCTTATGAACAACAGCACCGTTTCTTCCCAAGTACAAAGATAGCCTGAAAAGTTCATAGTCTGATTATGAAGGGGTGATTATTGACCTGTGAAATCATGCATGCATTAATTTCAACTCTTCTGATTAATATCTGCCTTATTTCTTTCCAGATAAACTGGAATCTGACCATTCAAAGAAGACTTCAAAAGTAACTAGTAGTGACCTCTCTTGAAAATGGACTAAATCTGGTAATGTGGTCTTTTGAAGTACCAGCATAAAAAGGGTTTAGCCATGAAGAACATTCATGCTGACATGGTTGCTACAATAGGGAATAATGTACCAGCTTTAACAACAGTGCAATAGCGGACAGAAGATGATCCCAGGTCTGGACATTCTGCAACTGTTGCCACTGAGAAAAACATTGATCATGTTCACCACATGTTGATGTATAACAAGTGATTGACTATAAATCATGGCACAGGCCAAACTATAATATATTTATTAAAAAATACAAACCACATCTGCACAAACTCTAACAAGGCACATTTACCAAGGACTATCCACACACCTACAAGCACACACATACACACACATGTACCATTCCTGTCCATTTTACTAATGGAATCATTATTATTGTTACTATTACTATTATCAAAAATTAAGAGAACAGTGTGAATTAAAAAAAGAAAAAACATCAACGGAGCTTGCAGAATATTTTATTACAAATGACTTTAATTTCGACAAGCATCTTAAAGTTCCCATCTTAAAAAAATATTCAGAATCTACCGACCTTTCAACCCTTAAAACATATGAGGATAGTTACATATGCAAATTACTAATTTCCTGCTTGAGAGGAACGAACAGAACAAGGGAAGATTTATACTAAGCTGTTTGATTGATTCTGCTTAGTAACTAATCAACTAAGGGAAAATTCCAAGATGAACAAGATCACCATTATATTAAGCACCTTTCAGTTGCATGCCTTCATGCTGGCAGTGTTTCATTTGTTTTGATGCGTTAATTACCAGGACAGTCTTTTTTTTCATTACAAGACAAGCAACATTTATACAAAGACTTTTTAAAAATATAACTTGAAGAAGACAGACTTTCAGTTGTAATATAGTTTAATATTGTCAAAGACTGTGTCTTTCTTTTTTTTTTCTTTTCTTAAATCGCCCTCTTCTCTTAACTGTTGAAAATTATTGGAAGAGTTGTTAGTCATTTTGTTTATTATTATCATTGTTATTATTAAGGCAATAAATCACTACTATCTCTACCCACACAGGAACATACAAATAAAAATTCTTGTGCACCTGGACCTCAACACATTTATATACACATAGACACTTCTATACAATTCTTGTTTATTCTGCCATCATCATTATTATTATTACTATTATCATCTTTACTTGATGCCATATGATCCTGCACATTCTATCATAGTAGGAAACACTAAACTATTTCTACACGTACTTACTTAGACACACACACACACACACACAAATGAATTTAATCCTTGTATATTGAACTTTTGGGGATTACCACTAAGATTCAATAAAATAGAATACCTGACACTTGAACTACTTAACACTTTGTTGTCATGAACTACTTAACATTTTGTTTCATTAGCCATGTTCACTGAACTATGACACTCACAATTTTTGACAACAAAATTTTATGATCATCAATATTTGGTGCACAATTACTATAATCATGCGATCATAATCACCCAATTAGATTGCATTTAAAACAGAGAGCAATCTGAGCCTCATTTTTGCATAAAACAGAAATAATTCTTCAATTTCAGTTAGATGTGAGAGATGTTACGGCATAACCACACGTCCTTTCATCTCAGTTTAACTTTTGAAAATCAATGAACTGTGAAAATGGTAAAATTACTCTATATAAATATTCTTAACAGACTCCAGTTACATTTTCAACTTCTTTTTCCTTTATTTTTAAAATATATTTTAAAAAGATTTTTGTTAATCACTGCAGTAGGCAGGTATTTAACCCACAATTCTTTGGGTCAAGTCACTGGATCCAGTGCTTTTATCCACTGGATCATGAGTTCCTGAGTTAAACGGAGAGAACTAACACATCTGGAAGAGGCATGACATGTGGAACTAGAACAATCTACCCCCAATGTACGAAATAAAAGGTTCAGTTCAAAATTCCAATCACCTGAAGAAGGCAAGAGCATACAATGTCCAAAACGTTTTGAATATGGCAGTAAAGATGAGGACAACAGTCCAAACAATGTAAATAATATAAATAATTATAATACCTCATCTCAGACATATAGACAAATATAGATAGAATTGCTGATCCATATATAAATAATCTAGTCATTTTTTTACTTGTACATTGTTGGTCTTTTATAATCTGTGCTTATGAAGAGTTTTGAAACACAATGGATGAATAAAGATCTTACTTAATTCTGCCATTCTCATTATGATTTTTAATTGAATCATTAGATATGATATTTCATTTTGAAAATTTTCTATGAAAGGCTTTATAAAATATTTTTGACAAAAACAAGCATCTTCTTCAGTAGAAATTTCCATGTTAAATACCTGCATGCCATTTCTCTTCTTATGATGGCACCAAAGACAAAATGTTTTAATAAGAAACTTTTTCTTCTAGTAGAATTTACCTGCTTTTTTTTTCTTTTGATTACTTGATTTTGAATGAGCAGACATGACAGTTTCATCGCTACATGTCTCTGTTTTGCACACAAAGTGTAACGGTTCTCTGACAAGTTGCAGTATTAGAACTTTGACAGTCAGTCTGTCATACAATTTGATGTACCAGTCAGAATAAGCTTTGTTCTTTGTTAGATCTGATATCTAACATCTTATCAATGCTTCTTTCCTTTGAAGAAAAAAAAATCTAACAATTCAAAAATTTTACTCATACACTAGCATGCAAAAATCGTACGACTCGTACAGCAATCGCTATCACTTGACTTAAAATATTTTTGCCCTTCCTTGCCTTTAAAGGAGTGCCCTTTGTCATGCTGATGTTGCTACATGCCTTACTTCTTGCCTATCTCATACTGCAAATTTTTTCTAAGCTCTATACTAAACATTAAATCTGTTACGAAAAAAGAACTAAACAAAATGAATACAAAACAATCAGCTTTATAAAAAGGACTTGTAACTGGAAAAACCGAATGAAAAAAGAATGTTAACAACAAATACTTTTTCACACCCAACTCAGTTCCTCGGAATCAGAATCAAGATTGAGTTTAAGCAAGCAAATGAATCAATCGGAGTAAAGTTCCATGCAGGTTTAAATTTTTCCTACTTGTGACAAATGCAGCTATTGATTTTTTTGCATGCTAGCATGCGAGTTAACATTCATGTCAGTCAGCTCTTTGCTCTCACACTGGACAATAGAATCTTCCTGCCTATTCATGGCAGCCAGCTATAGGCTCTCACTCTGGTCAATAGAAAATGGCCGCAAACTACATGAAAACTGCCGTAGAAGCATGAAAAAATCGATTATTTCCGCTATCAATGGAAGTTGGGAAATGCAAAGTCAGTCTTGGCCTTCCCGCTAACTTGGAGCATGTGCATGTAAATTTTGGTGCAAATCCATCAAAAAATTGCGGCCTTGCATTTGTTACACACATCCTGCCTTTTATAGATAGAGATTTAAGATGGTTTAGCAGTATACTTTTATTACTAGTGTTTGTGTACCTTGTGGATTGGTAAATAAGTTGTTGTGTTTTAGTCAGTGTTGTGTAACAGAAGACTAATAGACAGTGAGGAGTGAATGTAATCTTAACAGTGAAGTTTCAGTTGATATATTGCGTGGATTATTATGAAAAAACAATTTGAACTGCAGCAAAAAACCATTATTAACCAACAAGCATCAGAATAGAGGATTGAAATGCTGGAAACTAGTAAAGAGCAATTTTTAATGATGAATAGAACAGTAGAGTTATATTTGAATGTAAGACAATATGTAAGAAGACTAGAGACAGATTGATATAATGTATGATACACCAGAAAGATGGTAAAATTTAGTGGTGGACATTTAATGGAGCAGATATCAATAACAATGGTAGAAGAAAATTGGTAAAATTTGATGAAAACCTAAACAGTAAGAACTATATTAGTCCAATCTTCTGCCAGAGTACAAAGATGGAGATGATTTTCATCATGACTGTGCTTCTTGCTGCACATCACATATAACAAAAAGATTTCTTGTAGATGAAGATGTTCCACTTTTAGATGACTGGCCACCACAAGTCCTGATCACTGTGTGTTTTTTTTTTTTTTTTTTTACAGTAAGGGCCACCCTGTACAAGATCCAGTGCCCACTCGGTGTAGAGGGTTGTATTATGGAGTAGTTTATACAGATAAGTGGGAAAGATTTACTCTAGACTTGAATAAGATTGTAGTGTTGATGGAAACATCCTCTTGAAAGTCAGTTCCACAGAGCAGTAGTTTGCAAGTGGAACTTATTTCTCACCGATGAAATATTGAGGGAATGTGTGTGGTTTACTACAATGTAAGTGGTATGATGGGTCGTAGCTGTGAAGGTTAAACTTGGGAAACCAAGGAATGTAGTTTGTTCAAGCACTATCCATGGAAGTATCAATAGCAGGGCAATACTCGCTATATCCCACTTGTGAGAGGGTTGAAGGAAGGAAAATAATTTGTCACCTACAAGGACTCAGAGACACTTCTGAATTCTATTAAAGTGAGGAATGGGTAGCTCCCGCCCAAATATGGCAACAGTACTCCATTTTTGGCCTGATAAGACTCTTGTAAAGGTAGATGATAGCATGAAGAGTCAGGTACTTACTGGAGCAGTACAGGGAGCTGACCATTTTACCTTCATCTTTAGCAATGTCTCATATGTATGAGTTCCACTTGAGGTCAGGTGTGAGTTTGAGGCCCAATATTCTGTCAAGACATGGTGCCCCCTCAAGCGAACATCTGTTCATCCTAATTGGCAATAGTTTTGGGTCTGAATGGCAGTGATGGAATGTAAATAGTTTGGTTAGTATAATTGAATTATTGTGGTGGGGACTGAAGAGACAAGTGCTCCAACAAAAACCATGCAATCTCCAAGAGCATTGGGATAAGTGTCAAAGAAGAATGGGTAAAAATTCCCAATGAGAAAATCTGCACCTTGTTCCATTTTTTGCCACATCAAATTGAGGCAATTGTTCAAGCCGAAAGTAACAACACTAATTACTAAATCTATACTTTGACATTTTATATTTTCTGTAATAATAAAGAATACATTTTGCAAAAAAAAAGAAAGGAAAAAAAGAAACTTTCTTAAGTGTTGAACAGTTATATTTTGTCTGGGGGGAACAATATTTTTACATCAACTTTATTCAGCATCACTCTGCTTAAGATGCTTTATCATCCCATATACAGTACTAACAAATATATAGTAAATTGTTCTCTGTCTCTCAAAGATCATAGAACCTACTAAGAAATTATACTGCTAATCATTCTTGATTTGGGCATAAAATAAATAAAAATAATTAATTTACTAAGGTGGACCAATGGTTTTGCATGTAAGTGTATACTTCACTTGATCAGCATATCATAATGACCAAAGCAAGAATACTTCAAGATGGTGTAATGGTTAGCAAGCTTGTCTTCGTAGATCAGTTATGACTGAGTACTGAGTTTGATCCTGACTGGGTGCCACACACTTTTAGTCTTGTACCACATCAAAGCTACACTTAGAATATCATTTCATGACGTAATGGTTAAAAAGCTTGTCTCACTATATCAATTATGACTGAGTAGTGTGTTCAATCCTCATTGGGTGCCCCCATACTTTTGGCCTTGTGCCACATCTAAGCTATGATTAGTAAATCATCATATGGCCAAAGAGGAAATAATGATGGTGATATGAGCTTAAAAGTTACTTGAAACCAAACAATGCAATGCATTCTCGTAATCTCTAAAAGCCTTTAACTACAATTTAAAAACAAGCAAAAAACATTGACTTTCTTTGTTTATTTTTAATTTAGTTTATTTTAACACAAAAGAATGATTTCATTTATTTAAATAAACATCTGTCACAAATGAAACCCTGAAAATAATTAGAAACCTTAGAATTACCTGAATAGACAGAAAAAAAAAACTGTAAAAGTAATTGTTTATTTGGTTAAGGTTGTTTATATTTCTGCTAATCAAGTTCCTTACAGTTTGAAAGAAATAAGGAAGCCATTTTGTTTTTGAGACAGTTCTTCCGGAAATGTCTTCTTTGGATGGAGAGAAACATACTCATACTAATGTTCACTTGTGCAAATATAACAACCAAAACAATCAAAAAATAAATGTGAGTAAAATAACTACCATTTACCAATATCTCCAAAACCATACCTATTTTATATAATCTTATGAACAATTACCTACATGATACACTATATATGTACAAAAAGAGACATCTACATTTTATAAGACAAATTCAAACAAGCAAATGAGTAATAAAAATTTGGCTACTGAAATAAAAGCATGTTATAAACCAAATTGAGCATGCTGATTTCAAATCTGTACTTAAAATTGTTCTTGCACATCAAGATTTTATGTAATGCACATGATTGTGGAGACGCTGTCTTATATTGATTAAACTGGACATTTTTCATTTAAATTTTTCTTGAAAAAATACTATTTACTAACATACAATTTTCTTTGAAAATTAATGTACTATATAGAATATTAATATAAAATTAAAATAATACTTACCTTGAACATAAGATGCTATATGCATATCTCAAAATCCCTGAGTACAAATTTTGAATCCGTGTACTGAAGTTACTTTTTATTTGTCTGTCAAAAATCTTTTTGCTTCCTAGTGTTATTTCATGCAAGAAATTTTTTCCTCACTGGTTAATGCAAAGGGCAAGGAGAAAAATATAATTACTGTTGATGGTAAATTGAAAAAAGTGAAGAAAAAGACACAGAAACTGATTGGCTTTCCAATCCTGACTCTTCCTGAGCTCAATTTAAGACTAAAAAGGATCATGCACTGTGATTAAAATAGGGTAAAAATTAATAAAGAGAATACATACACACACACACACAAACACACATATATATATATAATGTTAATAACATACCAGTATATATAAATAAAAGTATCTCAGGCAAACTACATTCAGACCTAAAAGCCACTCCTTCTGTTTACAGAGGGGAGGCTGAAAAGAGTTAATGTGTATCAATTCCAAAAAGTGGAAGACTGAACTCAAAACTAAGAACATGTCTTCAAGATAAAACATAGAAAAGTATTTTGCCTTCCACACGTGTTGTTATTTTTTTTTTTTTTTTTTGTGGGTAGTGGAATCATGCTGGGATCATAACCTGTGGAGTGAGTAGCCATATTTAAATGCAAAATAACAGAAATGTCCAACAGACAGAATTGCAATAAGAAAAAGAAAAGAACCGGGCAAAAATAATATAAAGCAAGCAAACAATATATGCAAGGTAAATTAAGAGTAATAAGACAAAGCAACAGTAATATGGCAAAAAGTTCACAAACTAAAAATTGACATTGACGTAGTAAATCAAGTTTGGACAAGTGAACATTGCATTCTGATTTCAAGAGAAGACAGTCCAGGATTGCATCAGTTTAAACCAAGAACTGGCTTATTTTATTGGCGAGGAAAAAATCCCAGCATGCATTTGTATGCTTCTGCTTATAAAAGGGAAAGGGGAAAGTGTTTTGCTGTCATTCTCACCAACACTGAAATCAACAGTTTTGTTTTATTTTTATGGCTTAACAACACTTTGAAACATATTTTGAATTGTAAGATTAATTCTTTTTTCTTTTGTGAATGAATATTGCATTTTTGAGGATAACATTGATTACTCTAGATAAAAGCCTTAGTATTTGACCCATAAAGGGAAAGAGTTGTACCTTTCCCAAGAGCATTTGCATATAATTGAATGTATGCATTATGTACACACATGATTAGAGGAGACAATGTCTTTTGTTAATTACATAGACAGCGCAAAAAAAAAAAAAATAATGCTTTTAGTCTGCTCCCTAGAATCATGATATTAAATTTATATAAGAATTAAATCAAGAACACAGATATTTAAATATCATATGGATTACACTGAGATTTGCCATCTAAAATTTTCTGAACAAAAATATACCAGTTACTAAGACATAATTTTCATTGAACATAAATGTAGTATTTAGAGTACTAATATACTGTTAATGTAATATTTAAATTGAATATACAATACTATATGCATGTTTCAAAATAAATGAATTGAAATGTTTTTAGTTGCACTGTGTTATTTAAAGCTAGAGACCATTTCTTCTCAATACAATGTCATAGTGTTAGTGCAAAAATACTGTGCTTTTCCTTTACATGAAGCTTAAAACTATCATTAAACACATTCTATAATCTGGAATTATATAAGTTTGCATAGGCTGATTCTGAATCCTTACATATATTTTACCTTATGCATGCATGCATGATTAGACAAGGCCATGTTAATTAAACTGGGCAGCAAAATGTACTTTTTGTCTGTTACTCTGAAATAATGATACTATATTAGACTAAATGCTGATTCCAAAATTCTACACAGAATTATTCTAGGAATTTTCAGGTATGTATATATTTATGTGCAAAATAAATATATTAATAACATATCAGTATTTATTAGTATCTGATGTTGATGGCATGGAATTCATTTGTGCTAGTTGTATAGAACTTTCTTGGGTTTCAGAGCTGAAAACTTTGATAACATTCTGCTTATCAGATTAACAATCTATCAAAGAAAGTGACAGCAGATACCTCTTATTCACTTATTGTATTCTTATCTCAGTTTTTCCCCAGTAGATCTGCTACTCTTAGGAAGAAGCTGTATGAATGGAACTTCCTTCTTACAAATGGAATACAAAGGTAATGAGAAGGGTTCACCACATTGTAGAAGAAAATAGGAAACCATTTCAATATCTGTCCCAATAATACATAGCCATTCACAGAAAATAATGAAAATTAATCTGTGCAGAGTTATAATTGCCTATGTCATGAAGGTACATGTCATCAAAAAAGGAAAGGAAATTGTGGAGAGTCATGATCGCCTAAGTCTTAAAGGGACAGAGCTATTAAAACATTTTTCTGGTACAATCAAATACTTAACTACTTGATAATTATTCTGAAACATTTTCATGCACAAGGGAAAGACCTGAATCTGAAGAAGGATATCACTCAGACACTATTCAACATGAATCTGTTTCCTCTTCTCCCAGCTATGGATTAAATAGAAGAGTAAACTAGGCTCTCTAGCCTTGGGCAGCAAAATGGTCTAAAAGAAAGAAAACCCTGTGTTCTAAAATGGGGAGAATGCAGTGGAAGACTACTCCATTATCTTTCCAAAGAATGCATTCAGAAATAATGAAAGACAAGAATTTGTGGAGAGCCATAAACGTTTACATCCTGAAGGAAAATGGCATTAAAAAAGTATAGTGTATTTTGGTTCAAGGTAAATGTCATATGAATAGGATATTAATATAACTTGAATTTTATAATATTTAAATTTAAGTAAAAATAATAATGGGGTGTCTATTTTAAACAGCTTCTTCCCACAAACCAAATCCAAAGAGGATGCTTCCTGACCACTACAACCTTAACCTGGGAAAGGTAAAAGTATTATGGCTCTAGCCTAGGGCTAACTTCCCCATATCCCTATAAATTGTGTCTTTTACTCTATAACCATCAGCCTCAAGTGACTATTGGACCTTGTACAGGCTTGACTTTACTGTGTGTATATATATATATATATATATATATATATATATATATATATATATGGGTGCATGGATGAATGGTTAGAAGTTTTGCATTCTGACCATAAGACTCAGGTTCGCATCTCACCATGGTTGATTTGTCAGGAAGATGACTTTTTGATGTTATCAGCCTGGAGGGGGAGTTTGCCAGTGTGCCGCACATTTGGAACATGCCTGAAAACCATCACTTGATTTGACCCAAACTTGTGAGTGAAACTGGGTAGATGGAACTCTTGGGGGCTGTTGATAACTGTGCTAGCACGAAAACGAGTCATCGTGACCGAGGGTTTGAGTGTGCTGGCTTTGTTCAGATTGTTGATCATGCTAGATAACATGCTCTCTCCCAGAAACTGTAACTAAGGTCTGCTCAGCATAGTTGCAGTATGAACCACAGGTTAGCTCCGTGGATGTTGAACAAACACAAATGTGCCAGAGCGAGAGTCTGCAATAGGGATTGACTAGCCGCCCTAGTAAATGGGTATCCTCGAATACAAGTGGCCAGCTATTATATATATATGATAAATGGAAAACCTATTCATTGAAACTAGATTGGGCAGTTTTCAATTTTTCAAACTTTGTCTGGATACTGTATCCTATTTTACACACACACACATATATATATATATATATATATATATATATATATATATTATTTTGTAGAAGCATGTAAATATTCAACTAATAAAAGACATTTTGGTTTATTGCTATGTTGGGAGGAAAGATAAACAAGGTTCTGAGTGTAGAAATTAGAAATAAAAATGTGTTTATTTAGCAGCATATCAACTCTTTATGGGTCATTTAATGTCAAAATTTAATTTGAGTGGGGAACATTAGTAATTTCTTTTACCAAAATGTATTGCTGGTAATATTTTTCTCTTGCAAGCAATTCTTTTACTATGAGAATATATTGCTTGTATTTTTACTATAAAAATGTTTATATTTTTGTTATGTTTTGGTACCAGTTAACTATTTGCCAATAGTTGGGACCTTAACAAGTGCTACCACCCTGTGTCAGGGTGGACCTGAGAACAATAACAATTAAGAGATGGTTCAACACTCTCCTCATAACCTCCTGATCAGAGACCTTGCTACCAGATCTAGTTTATTGTCATACCCAGGAATGAGTAGAAATTAGGACAGGCTGAGTCAAAATGAAACTATTCAAGTTTGTATAACAGATAGCAACAACAAATTAAAGAATTCAGAAAATTTCTTTGAAGCATTGGAAGTTTTTAAAATGTTTGTTGAAGAGAATGAGTGTAACTGGGAGCCTTTATAAAAAAAGTTTCTTTTGCAGAGTGTACATTAGAGAAGGAAAAGTTAAGTATAATTTAAGAATAAATGTCTATCTTGTAATGCAGGCCGTTCTGTCTTGTAAGGAGCAACAATTAATTAAGCTGAGTAGATGGAAATACCAAAATCTATCAAGTGCATAAATTTAAATATCTGAGAAGTGTTTTAACATAGAACTGAAAGAGTGACACTGAAATCTGAAGGCCTATTTGGGATAGTCAAAGAATCATCCCAAAGGTGAAGCAAAGTGTTTGCTCGAAACAAGGGAAAGGGTACTAAACTGCTATGTGATATCTGTTCTCCTTTATGGGAGTGAGTGTTGGATAATCTCCACAAAGATAAAGAGGATACATAAAGCAACAGAAATGTGGTTCTACAGAAGGATGCTGAGGATACCATAGGTCGAACATGTGAGAAAATGGAAACAAAAACTAATACGTAACATCAGGAAGAGAACATTGAAGTTTCTGGAGTATATTGATGTATGAGGGTCAAGCATATCAGTTCCTAGGAAACCAACAGCCTGACATCAGCACATGAGATTATAGTGCTGAAGGTTACGTGCATGACAATCCACATATTTTGAAGGGCTGAATACAGAGACCTGGTGCACTACACATAATGCAGGTGTAATGGATAGTGGCTTGAATTGAGGAATTGGAGAGCCAAGTTCAAATTCCAGTCGAATCCATTACATTTACTTACATGCTAATACCCTTGGGAAAGGTGTGAATCCTCTTGTTCTCCCTCCAGCTATGGGTAAATAGCAGGACAAACTGGGTTCTATAGCCTTGGATGGCAACTGATCTAGGAGAAGGGCAATTCTGAATTCAAAAACTGCGGAGGGTCGTTTGGGGACCGTGTGTGGCATATATATATATATACACACACACACACACACACACACACACATATATAATATACACACACACACACACACACACATATATATATATATATATATAATACACACACACACACACACATATATATATATATATACACACACACACACACACACACATATATATATATAATATACACACACACATATATATATATATATATATATATATATATATATATATATATATAAATGATGGTGAATTCTATAATATAAAACACAATGTTACTTTATATGCTTATGATAAAACTGAGCTCTTCTTATATTAATGAAATATTCCATTGTTAAGGTAACAGATGACGTTATATGATGCCAACAAGCAAATATCACCTGATTAAATAGAAGAGATTGAACAGCTATTTCAATTTCTTTTATGTTAGCTTTCGTTGGATGTTTTAACTTCTTATGATTTAAAAAGTAGAATTCTTTTTTGCATACAACAATAGATTTAATTGTAAAGATCAAAACCCCAGCTTATTCATGCAGAAAATATAATCAATATAATTGCAAGATGTAATTCATCATTTTTTTTATAGTACAGTTCATCTTAGCTTTCTTTTAATGTTTTTCTGTTAACAATTTAAAACCAAAATTCTTTCTTACACATGACATATATAAGTTACTTATAGAGATATAAATCTGAAATTACTGATAAACAAATATTAACCAATGCAATGGGAAAAATTACTTAAATAATGCTGCCATTTTTTGATGCAATGAGTCATGTTGGCTTCCTTTGGATATTTTATATTTAATAATTTAAAAATAGAATTCTCTTCCTTCTATGTGACAATTGAGTTAATTGTACAGATAAAAATTCCAGAGTGCCCACATGCAAAATGTAACTGATGCATGGGGTCAACCCATGGCTGATTTTCATACACTTTTCAATGGCGTTGCATATTAGAATCATCACCCCAGGCTTCTATTATCAAGACGTCAGATTCGAGATGAATTCACCATGGTGAAATTCAAACTCAGCTCTCATACTCAGAACACTAGTGTTTCAACTATTTAGCTATGTGATAACTCCTACAGTTCCATGACTCTAAGGATAGATTACTACTCACTCCCCTACCTTAAATATTCCAAAATAAACTAGAACATCAGTTAAACATCACATGGTTGAAAAAATGTTCTGTTGGCCAATGATTGACACTCCGAATAAGTTGGCTGAATATACATTCTGAAAATTAACTGGAAAGTCAAAGACAGGACTATTTTGAAAGATCTTTTGGAGGTATCTTCCCTTTTTAATTCTTTGTTGAATTTTTTTATGTATATCTTGACTTTAACTAAGTTAAAACTTAGTAACTATTTTTCTTACAGTAGATGACTGACTGTTACTGCTATTCTCTGCTTTTGCCTTACCAAAATAATACACTATGATGATAAGAAACCAAAAAAAAATAAGATTAAACCTGCTCAACAAAAAACACCTAAACCCCTCAACTTTTCTTTCTCCAATATTCACAGGATTCCTACCAACTTCTGCAATGTGGAATTGTTCCTCTTCCAATGATCTCCAGACATCCTAGCTCTCTGTGAAAAATAATCTTAACTCTGCAATCCCCTCCTATGAATTCCTGATTCTTGACTATCTTCCTCTCTTTAGGAAGGACATTCATGGTCTGGGAGTTTATGTATGTGAACCTCTCCCAAGGTATCTCTCTCTCGAATTTCCAGACCATTCTTATATGTGCCTCCATCTCTTTCTACTAAACTTAGTCAACTCTCTCTTCTTTCTCTACCATTCCCCATTCCTCTCATGACTGTTGCATGCGAGGTAGTATTTCTGATAATATAGACAAGACCATCTCTCTACACCCATTTACAAATATATTTGGTGTTTGGTGACATTAATACCCACTATGCCAGGTGGCTTAATAACTCTGTCACTGACCTTGCTAGCATCAAAACCCTGAACTTCTCAATCACTCAAAATCTCTCACACAAGTGGTGAATTTCCCCACACATTTCCCTAGTAATCCTGAGGGTCACATTTCTCTTCTTGATTTCTTCCTTAATTCTATCCCTGACTCATGTTGTACTCTACACTCTTGGCAACACTGACCATGCGATAGTGGCTGTAAACTTCTTGTTTTTCTCTCCCACCAGCCAAGCACCTTCTAGCAACAGAATATCTTTATGTTATCAATGAGACAAAAGGAAAACACTTTTCTTTACTAAAGCATTTTATCCCCTGAGGACTTTTATCAAGATAAATGTGACATTTACCTTGATAAAGTTCCTTAAGAGATGAAATATGTTAGCAAAGAAAAGTTTACCTTTTGGCTTTTATTTATATTCTCTCTGCAGATATATTTTATTTCTACCTGAAATTTTACACACACACACACACACACACACACAAACAGACATTTACCCTCCACCCATATATATATATATATATATATATATATATATGTGTGTGTGTGTGTGTGTGATATTTCACTGAAATTAGATCTCTTTCTGATTCACTCTATATGTTAGCCAGGTGTAAGTGCCAAGAAAGTAAAACATGAAATAAAAAATTGTCTTCGGCACAGAGACTCCAAACCTTACATTCAGTCCACAAAACAAATCCCTGCAAAAATCTAAAATACAATAGCCATTCACAAACATTGCTGCAAAAAAAAGAAGACCTTGGGAGCCAAAAGATTTGCTTTAAAAAGCCCCTCATAAATGATGGTCATAGTACCTGGTCAAGAGGCTGGCTCTTGACTGGAGTTCCTTCTCATAACCATTACCATGAGTGACATTCTTATCATCTTTGCTGTGACCCCAGTCAATTCCTAGTAATGACAGCAAGCTTCACTAATCCACTCCAGGCCTCTCTTGTCC
>CAHIKZ030000446.1:3725000-3852500 GCA_903632075.3 Acanthosepion pharaonis | reverse complement strand
GATGTTCTGGTACAATTTGAGCTAAGAAATGTTGTAGAAGTCATGCACTTGTTGAGAAGAGATTAAGCCCTATGGTAAATGCAAAGGGCAGCCATTATGAATTGTAAACATAAAATATTGTCAATAAATATAACAATCTACCTGTAAACTTTTATTAACTAAAACTCAAAACTTGTTTAGTTCAGGTGTGAAATTAAGGACAGAGTTATTTTTAAGGGTGTTATCAGATTTTTTACTTTGTTCTTGTTTGTTCAAATATCATCAATATTGTTGGTATTTTCAAGCATTTTTTAACATCTTTTTTTTTTTATTCACATAAATTCTGATAGTGTTGGGGTGATAGGTGAACCCATGGTAATGCCATTAGTATGTATGTATATATTTCCTGTCATAAAAGCCTCCTTGTGCAGTGCAAGATTGCCATAGTTTTTGGAGAATTGGGATCAACACTCAAGTTAGACCAGTGTATGCTGATATATTTGTTCATGTTCTCATAGATTTAAACACGCATGTACAAACATTTAAAATTATATATATACTTTCTTTTGCACAAATACAATAATGTATAGACAAACCTCTACAGTTGTAAACACACTTGTACATTCAATATTGACACCTGCATCCAAATATACAGCAATCTCCACATATAGATTTGTTTACATAAACATACTTGTGTTGAATTTCAAATATGTCCACATAAACACATACTTCAGTAAAGAAATGAAGCTATGAGGCAAGACATTGTTTGATGTTTGCAATAATTCAACATGGAGGAAATTGCAAGAAACCTTAGATGAAGTGCTTGAGATTGAATGTGCTGCATCAAATGTTAACACAGGATTAGGGGAGAAAAGAATAAAAACAGAATTAGAGATAGTGAGAAAAAGTACAGAGAAATAAAAAGAGAAAAAGCAGAGGAATATAGTGAGGAGGAGAAGGGAAAATAAAAAAGAAAAGAAATGAAAGAAGAGGTGTGGGAAAAAAGTGAGATGAAAAGGAGATGGAATAAAGAAAGAAAAACCGAAAGGAAAGGAAACAGAAGAAAGCAGCAGGGTAGGAGAAGAGGGACATATAAAAAATGAATGAAATTAAAAAGAAGAAAGTAAAGTGGAAGAGGCAAGGAAAAAGAGAGAGAGAGAGAGGAAAAGGAAGTGGAAGAAAGAAGGGAGAAACACAATTAGAGAGAAAGGAGGAAGCATTAGAAGATAGTAAGGAGGAGGGAAAATATATAAATATGAGAGAAATGAAAAATAGAGGAAATGAAGGATGAAAAGAAAGAGAATGGAGGAGAGGAAGACAGAGAGATAGAATGTGTATGTAAGGAAGATAATGAAAAATGGCAGAAACAGAATTAGAGAGGGAGAAAACATCAAAGAAAGATATTAAACAGGAGGAGAAAGAAGGGAACTTATATAAATGAGAGATATGAAGGAAAGGAAAAGGGAAGAGAAAAAAAAGAGTAAGATGAAAATCAGATTGAAAGAAGAAAAGAAAAAGAGACAGGAAAAGGATTACAGAGAGAGTGGGGAAAACAGCAAAGAAAGAAGGAGTAAGAGAAGAGAATAAAAAGATGAAAAAGAGAGGAAAGAGGAGAGAAGTGGAGTGATAGAAATGAGAGGAAAAGAGGGGGAGAAAAGAGAGAGAGATAAGAGGAAGAAAAGAAAACATGACAGAACTGGAATTAGAGATGAGACAAGAAGGCAGCAGAAAATAGTAAAAGCAAGAAGGAGTGCTAAATAATAGTTTAGCAGACTATTATTTTTAGAGATTTATATTTCTCCTCTGACTTCCTCATTTTGACCCTTGAGGTCAGACACAGGAAAACAAAGGAAGTTGTTTGGTTAAAACTAGTATGGGAATGACGGATATAGAAAGGGATTTCAGGTAGTTAAGTATTACAAGTTGAACAATGTAGACATACATTATCATGTCTTGGAAACTGCTCCCCACTAGTGTTTGGATAGTAACACCCTCGGCTAGTTAAATGTTGACGCGGTGAATAAAATAATAGTTATGTTAAAATCCCTATTGTTGAAATTCTTTCATTTTACCTCCAAACAAAACAACTAGCGATCACCGGCTGTGAAAGAGAAAAGGCAGCGTTATCATTATGGAATCAACCCGTCAGCATACTGTTGCATACTCCCCAGACAAAGGGGAGTATGCAACAGGAGGAAAGATTGATATAAAAATGAGGGAAAGGAAAAAGAGAGGCAAGGAAAGATGTGAGAAAGGAGAAAGAGAGAGGGATAAAAAGGAGATAGAAGGAAGAAAAAAGCAGCGGAAAGAGAAATAGTGAAGAATTAGGGAAGAAAGAAAGAAATGAAAGTTGAACATGTGATTTACTTAGGTGCATCAATAACTTTACAAAAAAGTATATGTCATTTGACAATATTGTCTTTCTTGACAGTGCACTTAATTCAGTAGGAAATATTAATCACAAATATCAAACCTTAGATAAAAAAATTTAGATTGAAATTCAGCTAATAACTGTTTCAGGATACAGACTTATTGATTCCCATCATAAAATAAAGAAATAAAGAAAAGGAGAGTATTGATTAGAGAAAGCATAAATATATAAATGAAAACGAGAAAAGCAGGCAAGAGAGAAAAAAGGATGGAAAAAAGAAGAAGGATGAAGAAAGTGATGGAGGGAAAAGGAAAACAAAAAAAAGATTTCAAAATGGAAGCAAGGCGGTTAATTTCAGAACGACTAAAGAGAAAACTTCTGGAAATAAAATAACAAAAAATATATTTAAAAGAAAATGAAACAAATTCTGAAAACAGTAAACTAGAAAGGGAGGAAACTAATAAAAAGTAGATGTGTCAGAGAAAAATAAAAATGATTTACAACCTGTTTAGTTCCTGGAATGAACTCACAACCCAACAAAAAATGGTAGAATATAAATTCTGGAGTAATGGTATTGGTATATACTAACCATTTCCAGTAAACAACTGGCATTCACTTATCAAGAAGCCAGTGATACTCGATTTTACACCTTTCTTCACTCCCTGAATATTGGACTGGGATCAAAGTGTAGTATCTGTTCTCTTCATCCCTAAAGGTAAGCAGAGTATTACAATAAGGGAGGATTTTGTTGGTAACAAAGAACTGAACTGCTATGTGATATCTATCCTCCTTTATGGCACTGAATGTTGGACAGTCTCCTTAAAGATGAAGAGAGACTCAACAAAGGTGTGGTTCTACAGAAGTGAGCAATGATGAGGTTTTGGAGAGGATCCAAACAAAGAGGAAACTTATACTTAACATCAGGAAGAGGTAGCTGAAATTTCTGTGACACGTAATGAGAAAGGAGGGCTTGGAAAATCTGCTACACACAAGGTAAATAGAGAGAAAGAGGGACAAGGGAAAGCAATGTGTGACATATTTAACTAGCTTAAGCAAGTTGATGGCAGAACAGAGTCTGGGCGAAATAACAAAAAGCAAGACTTATTGAGAGCTACAAGGGATAGGAAGAAGTGGAGAACCATGATTACCTACACCTAAGAAATGTGGGGACAAACATTTACAATCGATTTTAGAATTAGATTCGTACAAAGATGATTGGTAACGCTAATATTAGCTGTTTCCTTATGAGAAAAAAATTCAGTAGTCATTGACTTAGCAGCCAATTCTACTGTACTACTATCAGTTTAAATTTATAAAATTTTCTGTTAAAATATTTTTAAGTAAAATAGGTATCTCATGTCCAATAACTTATTACTGTTTGTAGTATTGATGGGGGTTTACTTACTGACCTTTTGTCTGAAGTCATGTGGAATGTCAACCTCTTGATTATTTTCTCTTCAAGTCAGATGTGCTATCCATTTTAGTTGTTGCTGTTGTTGAAAGTCCTCAAGTGATATGGTTTCTGTTATTTGGTAACAGTTTGTTGTTTGTGATTATGTAATGCTAGTCAACAAGGTTTGTAATAGGATGGTCCTTGCCAAAACCTACAGGCTTCATATTCTCTAGAAGTCATTCCTAATAATTAATTTGAGAAAGTGCAGCTGATAGTCTAGATAATTCTGAATGAGTTTATCACCATGCAGGGCATTTATATGAAAGTGTCAACCTGATGAAGTTATCTAATAAAATGGTGATAAATGGCTTTGTTCAGAAACATTCTGATGCCATCACATCATATGAGACATACAATTTCAGTTGTATCAGTTTATTTGATCAAATCTCATCCAATATTGCCATTATATTCTCTTTGAGTTGCATGTGCTATCCATTTTAGTTATTGCTTCTGATAAAAGTTCTCAAGTGATGTGGTTTCTCTTCCTTGTGATTCTGCAGTGCTAGTCCAAGAGGTACGAAAAAGGATTGTCCTCTCTAAGACTGACAAGCTTCATTCACTGGAAGCCATCTTTAATTATTGATTTGAGAAAATGGTTGTATATAGCTGACAGTTTAGGTATTTCAGAACGAGTTTGGGTCATGCATAAGATCCATATGAAGATCTTGATCTCACAAGGATATTTAAGAACATGGTATAAGAAACAGAAAAATATCATTAGAAACAAAGATGAAGAAGAGACTTGAAGCAACAGAAACAAAGAAAAGAGTACTGAACTGTTACATAGTATCAGTCCTTCTCTGTGGCAGTGAATACTGGACAATATCCTCAAAGATTAAGAAAAAACTTGAAGCAAGAGAAATGTAGTTCTACAGAAGGATACTGAGGATATCATTGACTAAACATGGGAGCAAGTTCTAGAGACAATGAGAACAAAAAGAACAGAGATAGTTGATATTTCTGTGGAAATTGTGGAGAGCTATGATCGCCAACAATTTCAATTGTATCAGTCTGTAGAAGTATGTAAGAAGTGCAGATTAGGAGGATATGTCAGAAGATAATGGCTGACCCTAATTGAAGAGTTTAAGATTTTAGAAATCAAGGAAGTGGGAGTCTCTTCCACAAAGTAGTAGCTCTTAGGAAGGTGCTGTTCAAATGGAACTTTCTTCTTACTAATGGAACCTGAAGAAGAACTGGAATGGTTTGTCCCAGTGTACAAAGTATGACAGGAATTTACTCTAAAGATCTCATTGCTCAAACTAAGGATGAGCACGAAATGCGATTTGCAGTTCAGGAAAACTAGAATGAAGCAGATGCAGAAGCTTAAATATGTGGGAAGTCTTCTGATAGAGGATGGTAAATGCAACACTGAGATCCATAGATGTATTGGGATTGCTAAGAATGCATTCCAAAACAGACTATTGCAAGACAGGGAGATTTCTTTGGTAACGAAGAAAAGAATACTGAGCTGTTCTTTATGCTGGACAATTTCCTCAAAGATGAAGAAGAGACTTGAGGTGATGGAGATGTGGTTCTACAGGAGGATACTGAGGATATCATGGACCAAGCATGTGAGCAATGATGAGGTCTTAAAGAGGATGCAAAAAAGGTGGAGGCTTATAAGAAACATCAGTAAGAGGTAGCTGAAGTTCCTGTTTCACATAATGAAAAAGGAGGGCCTGGATAATCTGATACTCATTGGACAAATAGAGGGAAAGAGAGACAAGGGAAAATAATGCATGACATACCTAGCAGCCTTAAGCAAGTGGATGACAGAACATGGTCTGGAGGAGGTGGCAGAGAGAAGGAACTTGTTGAAAGCTGCAAGTTATAGAGGGAGGTGGGGAGCCATGACCGCCTACCTCCTGAAAGGACACAGCACATAGAAAGAAGGAATACAGCTTGTCAAAACATTTCCCATGGAAATAGTAGTAGAGCAGTGAGAGGCTAGCAATATCTCATCTGTGAGGAAAGAATTATACAGAGGAGAATAATTCATCACCCACAAGGATGCACAGATGCTTTTGAATGCTAGAATGTGTCAAATGGAAAGCTCCAGTCCAGATATGGTATCAATACTCCATTTTTGGTCTGGTCTTATAAACATAAAGCATAGCAAAATAAGGCAGCATTTCTCCTGCATCTTTAGTGATGGATCGTATATATGAGTTCCACTTGTGGACTAGGATGAACTTGAGTACCAATACTTTTAAAATTTCTCAGTTGTTATTATCTATCCTCCTTATCCTCATAATCTGCACTACTATTTTCTCTTCCATTTATATCACACACCATATTCATCATTCTTGTTCTTCTATGTGTTGTGTCTCTTCAAAGTGTTGATGATCATGGCAATTATAGTGAAGAAAATGGCGACTTACCTCATTACACCAAGCGACAGCGCATCGCATGTATTCTATGATGGAAAATGTGGCGAAAAAGAAAATTACTTACCAAACAAAAGGGCACGTATTCCGCATGACATGCCGAAGATGGAATATTTGAATTAATAAACAAGTCCGTTGCAGGAATCTCTATAAAAGTATTTTGATATGCAAATTATTGAACATCCTCTCCCAGCTGTCGACGAATGGAAAAAAAATGTTTGGCCAATAAAAGCAGTTGGTGTTCTCGAATTGGGAGGAAAAGGAAAAAGTTTTTTGGCTGCTACGGCTATTGGAGAGTAAGTTATTTTTCTGACTGGTG
Organism: Acanthosepion pharaonis; assembly: GCA_903632075.3. Classification (NCBI taxonomy): domain Eukaryota; kingdom Metazoa; phylum Mollusca; class Cephalopoda; order Sepiida; family Sepiidae; genus Acanthosepion; species Acanthosepion pharaonis. The sequence continues at coordinate 3,845,991 of CAHIKZ030000446.1, read as the reverse complement.
GCGTGCATTGGGATTTGTGAAATAGTGCTTGTGAATTGCGTTTTCGACATTTTGTCCCCGATGTTCGAGTTTGAACTTAGTGATTTATTTTTTGTGATGTGGAAATAATCTGCGACAAACATTTCCTTTGCAATCCCAGATTGCCTACGGCAATCTACAATTTCCTTTTGACATTCTGCAATCTCTTAAACCCTGCTCTGTCATCCATTCACTTAAGCTCACCAGGTAAGTTGTGTATTGCTTTCCTCTGTATTTCTTACTTTCTATGAGTATCAAATTTTCCAAGCCTTCCTTCCTCATTATGTGCCCCAGAAACTGAAAACACCCCTTCCTGATGCTAAGCATAAATTTCTTTTTTGTTCCTAAAGTTTCTATATGTTTGTCATTGTTCACATGTTCAGTCCAAGTTATTCTCAGCATTTTTCTGTGGAACCACATTTCTCTTGCTTCAAGTCTCTTCTCCATCTCTGAAGATATTGTCACTGGCATATAGGAGGACTGATATTACATAACAGTTCAATACACATTTCTTTGTTACTAATTGTTGTAGAGTAGCTAGTACCCCTTCAACACTGTAGCCTAGCTCATAACCTTAGTCTATGTTTAAGTACTTCAGCAGTTGATTAATAAGTTGATACTAAGTTGACTAATATTTGAGCTGATTTTACTTCGTTTGGCTATACAGTATTTGACCCTCCTCTTTTTACTTGCAATTTGTCTTGTTAATTGCTTTGTAACTTATTGTTCTGTTTTTTGTATGTATACTTTAGCACCGGATACTGGTACTGAATAAATATATTAAGCACTCATTCTTCTCTGTGTATCATTCATCTTGACGATACAAAACTAATGATCATTTCAAAAGTTACTCTCTACCTTGTGTGGCTCTCGAGCCATGTATTGGGTCAGATTTATTCAAAATATGAATAAAAATCAATTACCTATACCATCTTCAATATTATATTTTTTGTTATTGTTTACTACTTATGGTTTGTTTATTCAACATCTTCAAAACCACTCCTGCCAATATTTGCATCTTTATAATTGTCTTATTGATATGACCACATTGTGACTGATTCTAGATCATTTACCTTTTGTCCACTGATTAAATTGCTGGTTACATTCCAATCCTTAATTATTTTTTAGTTAGAAAACCTATCAGTAATTTTCTCTCTCCAGTGTTGACAAGTGTTATACTTATATTTTTTCTCTCTAAGCCAAATAATTATTCTTTTTATCAATATCATCTCTTGAGCCACATATCGACTTCTTTTCATTCATCACGTCTGATATTTTATCTTTACAAGTGACTAACATGATGCCTTATTTTCATGATGAATTTTTCTCATAACCTTTCATAAACTTATTGATTTCTACTAATAATTCTGAAAAGGTTAATTGCCACTTACTTTTGACTATCAATCAGCCCAGAATTTTGACCTTTGCAGCCAGTTATTTATTAACCTTTAGCACTCTGCATTATTAATATTATTTCCCTTTCCACTGCATTCTTTTTCAAAGCCTCTCAATTGCAGTATCCTTATTGTTAATTTCACTTAAATTTGTTTTCTGCTGCCATAGCAGGATATGACAACACAACTATGAAATTCAAACCACTATTGTTCTGGGATCAGAGTGACCTTCAGTGGCAGGGTGAAATTTTTGTACAGCAAATGAAGTCACATACAGAGTGATTACATGCATTTGTTGTCGAACATATCCTTTTTGACAAGTTATCAAATACAGTTGGACCATCTAGTGTAATTCCTTACAGTATGTTAAAATGGCTGAACTACTATATAATCCACTTATATGAAAATGAATGCTGGCCAGTTACAAATGAAAAAGAGAGTTAAGAAGTTAAGACAATAGAGATGTGATTCTACAGAAGGATGCTGAGAATACCATGGATGGAACATGTGAGCAACAAGGTAGTTTTAAAGAAAATGCAAACAAAATCAACACTTTTGCTTACAGACAGAAAAATATAGCTGAAATTTCTGGGACACGTAACAAAGAAAGAGGGCTTGGAGCATTTGATACTCACAGGACATACTGAAGACAAGCAAACAGAGGGAAACATTGAGTATGTAGGGATATTATGATTATTATTATTATTATTATAAATAAATAAAAATAAAATATAAAATAATAATAATAACGAAAATTATAAACAAAATAAAATAAAACAATAACACAAAAACCTTGTATAAAATAAATTAAATAAAAATTAAAAATAATAAAAATACTCCCAGCATGCCACAAAAACTGTTCCTGTCAGAAATACAGACAATCTGCCAAAAGACGTTAAATTCAATCTCTTCACCACAAACCTTAGTATGGACAACATGTGTCCAACTTCTCTCTGTTACATAGTTTGTAATACTATGGAGTAAATTCTCCCTTTTATCACATGTGCTATAAAACAATTGTAACCTAAAAAACAAACACAAAAATATAAATAAATTATATGAAATTAACATACAATTTACCATGCTTTTCCTGTTATTTCTGCATGTGTTATTTCCTGTCAAATATGCTTTTATCCCCATGAACACAAAGCTAATTTCTGCTGTTATGATGTGAGTGACCCCCAAAAACGGTGACTGCTGATGTGCATAAGAAAAACGACCTATTCACCCACAAATAACTTACGTAAATGGATGATAGTACAGGGAGTGAGAGGTATAGTAAAAAGACATTGTTAAGAGCTAGGAAGGATAAGAAGTTGTGGAGAGCCATGATCACTTGCAAAGGACATGGCATATAGAAGAAAAAAGACTCTGCTCTGTAGAGAAAGTCATAATTTACTTTAATGTACTATCCTCATCCACTGGTAATAGCAGAGGAATTTGGAACTTTGAAGAATGAGTCAGAAAAACATGCAATCCAGGATAATAAATAATAAGACAAAATTATTCTCTAGTGCACAAAACAAAGGCAACTTTATGGTCAAACAAAGAACAAGAAATGTCTGTTTCTGATTTCAACATTAAATCTATACCTGGATAATATTTCTAGATGTAACCATTATTTCTATGCTAACAGTTTCTTCTCACACACTTCTTGCTTGTGGAACTCTCTTCTGGCTTCTTGCATTCACATCAACTTTGATCTCCAAAAATTTAAATGCAATGTCAACCATTATCTTCTGTTTTTCTTAATTCCTGTTCTTTTTATTGTTCTTTCTCACACTCATTAACCCCTTGCATCATAAGTGGCCTTATCATCTTGCTTGGGTAAATGATAAAGAGTGTCTACATTTTTGATTTTTAACAAAGACTGAAAGCAAGAAATATGGGTTTTGATTTGATCAATTTGTTTTTATGGCTTTGCTTTGGTTATTTAAAGCCAGAAAATATTTTTCTATTTGTTGTAACCTAGGAAAGCTTACTGAATAGAATAGTCGAATGTAGGTTGGTAATGAATGTTAATACTTAGGACAAGAACAACACATATAAGATTTGTCAGTGGCACGTAGAAGAAATAGTCAACTGCTAGAAGTGAGTCAAGTGAATTCCACAATGAATCTCCAACTACAGGATATCTATCAACTGCCCCACATGGTCAGATGTGACACAAGGTCAGATTTAATGGGAGGTATCCAAACCTGTAGGCTTGGCCAGAAATTCCCTGTAGACCCCGTATAAAATGGAGTCGGGTTGCTGTTTGTGGAGACGAGACTCTGCCCTTCAACAATGCCTCGTCTGGGGATCCTCTCTGCCCAGAGGCAGAGAGATTGACCAGCATAGCTGGAGATGAATCTCCAACTGCAGACCAACATACAGTATTTATTACTGTATTTATGTGAATGGGGACAAACCCATTATTGTCTGTAGGTATGCTAAAACACTATTTTTGGGAGATAATGATTTAGTGAAGCATGTCTTACTAATTAACTCATAGTTAAGGGGATAAGAAATGGATTCATACCTTTCCCAAGGATATTTGCACATAAATGAATATAACAAAAACAACTGGAATTCAGTTCTCTGATTAACAATTCTGAGCCATTATCCATTACTCCACCTCACATCCAAGCTTACAGCACCTGGTATTCCCAACCAGTCACCCATCTAGGTACTGATCAAGTTTTATGTTGCTTAACTTTGGTGATTATTAGATGATGTTTCTTCCGATTTCATTAAAATTACTTGTTGCTCACATATTCCATCTATAGTATTGTTATTATCCTTCTTTAAAGCCCCAACTCTGTTGCCTCAACTCTCTTTTTTATCTGTGAAGAAATTGTCCAACATTCACTGCCATAGAGGAAGTTTGACATTACATAGCAGTTCAATACATGTTTCTTTGTTTCTAGTTGGTTTTCAAAAGAAACTACTTGACATACAGAGAGGGTTGAGATAAACCACATTTGACCCCTACTGAAAAAACAAGGCAAAATTTTATTCTTTGTATTAACCATAGCTTCACTATGTCTTTTCTGCAAACATTTTCATGGTGACTGTTCTGTTTAACCTTTTTTGCTGGTACCCTAGCTACATGTAAGTGTGCTACTAGATTAACAGCTACATCTCACTGTTTATTGTTGAACTAGCTAGACACTTCTACTTTAACGGTTTCTGTTCTTGCACCTGTCGAACTCCCTTCTGATTTCTTGCTTCCCTGATAACTACAATCGTCAAAAATTTGAATGCTACTTCAATTGTCATTTTTTGTCTTCTTGAATGTTGTTCCTTTTTTTGGTCCTTTCCTCAATCCTCGCCATTGGCAGTCTTCTTAATCTCTTCCACTTTCACTCCCTGTAATCCTCTACACTTTAGTGACATTATCATCTTACTTGGAGTAAAATGATTTTAAAAAGTAAATACCAAGAAAGAAATCTCTGATTGTTTTAATCATGAAATACGGTGGAGGCAAACATAAGAGGTTGCATGGATTTTGAATTTAGACTTAAATGAGCTCTCCTCTGGGTTGGTCTTTATAAATAAATAGTGCTCCTTTATCATTCTTCTGTCAGATTTAATTAGACCATCCACTGATCATAGAACAAGATAAGAAGATAGTTTCCTGTATTAATGTTCCATTTGATGCTTTGTCTTGTTTTAGAACTTAAGTTATCCTTTGTGCTTTGCCTCTAATTTCAATCAGCTTACAAAAAGTATTTTATATGATTGAATTAACAATGAATCAATCAATGATTTTATATTTATAGGTTTTATATGAGAAAAAAGACATAATTAAAAAGAGTATTGATTTAATATATATTTCTAAAAAAGTAATGGATTTTTATTTATTAGTTCAACATATTCTTATCATTTTAAATATATTTGAGTAGATGCTGTATTTATTTTATAAATACTATTTTATTTTCATATACTGGCCTGAATATTTTAGAAATCTTATTAAAGAAGAAATATGTCCTCTTGCAGGATTGAATCTGCATTCTTCTTTGTGAGAAAAAAATGTTGTTAGATCTGACATGCTTTTTTTAACCAACTCGACTATAAAGAGCATCATCAATTAAGCAAGTTTGGATACTGCTTTTAACCACATCCTTCTCATTTAGATTTCCAAAAGTTCATATCTGCTCAGTTTCATATCCAAAATGCAAACAAAGCAATTCCTAAAGAAGTAATGGATTTTTATTTTTTAATGTGACAGATTTTTATCACTCTAAACATTATTTTTAGTGGCTACTCATTAATTGCTGTTTGTCCCTTGCATCCCTGGCATTATCTCTTTGTTTGGTGTGAAATGATTAAAATATATATATATATATATATATATATATATATATATATAAACAAGGACTTAATACCACAGAATATAAATAAAATTTAAAAATGCACAAAAGCATTTTTAAGAAACTTTTGCCCAACACTTTGTCAGAAGAAAATGTTGGTGTAATTTATGATAATAATATATATATATATATATATATATATATATATATATATATATATATATATATATATATATGATAGATGCACACATTCATCAATCTGTAATGAGCATGAGAAACTCTAAGTGTGTAGAAACTTTCCAAATGTTCCATAATTCCAAGCGCTTTTGGCTATACTCTTAGTCATTATCAAGGATGATTTTATTTTTATATTTTAACTGGATGTATGGGTTGTATGTTTCTAGAGTTATAGGGATGTTTTATTTTCTAAATACAGTCAGCATATTGTGGCCATGATTGTAGTTAATTTTATTGAGTGTCTGCTCTTTTTTTCATTATTAAGGCTTCTATTATTTTTAATCTTTTTTGACATGTGGATGAGGTTATTATGTTTGTATTTTCTATTTGTATGTTTCAGATCGAGTCTGGTAAGTTTGTGTGTGTGTTTAAATGGGTTCTGATGGAGCTGTAGTCGGATAGGTCTAAGGCGTCTGGATAGGCATATAGTAGTGTGATTAATGTAATTATTTATGAGTTCATAGTTCCTTAAGGGGCATTTGAACTTGTAACATTTGAACAGTTTCTGAATACTCTGTGTCCAGAAAAGAAAACACTTCTTTGAACATAAGAAAAATTAGATAAAAAGCTTGTCTGTCATCTTTAATGAAACATGTATAAATGAGGGATTGCTACCTAAATACACAATATATATATATATATATATATATATATATATATATATGTGTGTGTGTGTGTGTGTGTGTATTTCATACATATGGGTCTATAACTGGGTAGATAGAATGTTTGTTTTCCAACCATGAGATCCTGATTTGAATCTCACTCTGGTCAATTTGATGTTAACAGTCTGAAGTGATGATTTCAGTATTTGTTGCCTTAGGAAATTGCCTGAGGACCAGACAGCATTGTTGACACAAGTCTTGTGAATGAAATTGGATGGATGGAACCGTTCAAAAGCTGTCAGTGTTTGTGCTAGCATGGAGTCACATGTCATCGTGACCGAGGGTTTGAGTGTACTGATCATGAAATATTAAGTAAACCTTAACTAAGGTCTGTTCAGTATAGTTGCAGTATAAGCCAAAAGTGGGCTCTGTTGGTGGGGGAACAAACACAAATGTGGTTGAGCAGCTGTCTTCAACAGGGCTTGGCAAATTACTGTAGTAAATAGGTGTCAGAAAATCCGAGGAGTTTGTCATTTATATATTCTTACATATGCCTGAGAAGGTTACTGGCCAAAAACTCTTCTCAAAATTTGATTAAATGTTAAAAGTTTCTTCTCTTGTACTTCTTACTTGAGGGACTCTCTTCTGGCTTCTTGCTTTCAGGTCAATCTTCTGCCTTCTTAATTAATCTTTTATTGTTCTCTCTCTTTAATTTTTTTCTCATATTCTTTCACACCCAGTAACCCCTTGCATCTTAGTGGCTTCACCGCCTTGTCTGGAGTGAATTGATAGAAAAACAAAAACAAGTGTGTCAGATCTATGATAGGCTGTTATGCTGTGGTACATTTTAAGCAAACTGGTTGTGAACGTGTAGATCTTTGTAGAATACAGGGCCACATTCTTACTGTGCTAAGTGGTGTAGCTGTTTATACAAGCTGGTGTTACTAGCATACAGGTGAAGAGGAGAACTGAGGCAACAGAAATGTGGTTCTACAGAAGGATCCTAAGAATACTATAGACTGAATATGTGAGCAAGAATAAAGTTCTGGGGAAAATGGAAACAAAAAGACACATATATTTCGAATGAGAAAGAGATAATTTTTAGGGCACATAATGAGGAAAGAGGACTTGAAAAATATGACACTCACAGGACATATTGGAGGCAAGAGAGGCAAAGGAAATCAGTGAATAACCTACTTAACAAGCTTGTGTAAATGGTTAGCACAACAGGGATTAGTACAAATAGCAAAACTTACTAAGAGCTACAAAGGACAAGAAGTTGTGAAGAGCCATAATCACAAAGAGACAATTGAAATTTCTAAGGAACATAATGAATAGTGAGGGCTTAGAAAGTTTAATGCTCACAAGACATATTGAAGGCAAGAGAGACAGAGGGAATCAGTGTATAACCTACCTAACGAGCTTATGTTAATGGTTGGCAGTACAGGGATTAGGAGTTATTTCAAAAGACAAAACTTACTTAGAAATACAAAGGATAGGAAGTTTGGGAAAGCCATGATCACCCACATCATAAAGAGACAGATACAAAATAAATTGTCTTTATTTGTCCGGGACAAAAAAAAAAGGCAAAATTTTATTTTCTTTTTGAGGATGAACTTGGACTTTCACCTGATGAACAAGAAGTAATAAAAAAAAATTATCTCAAAATCAAGAATTCTATGAAAGATTTCCACCAAGTCAAGTTTAATCAAGATCTGTCAAAGTGTACTTGATTTATTTTGCAGACTCACAAATAACTGAAACGCTGACCATTATGGTCAGCATTTCAGTTATTTACTTACTTTAATCATGATATATGAAAGTGTAGGATGAACAGAATTGGGTTCGATAGATTTTTGTTGACTGATAATGTCAAGGTTTCTTTTGTGGTGAGTTTCCATGTCTTTACTTGCCAGGTTTGTTTTATGATAGGGTTAAAAGGAATAACTTTGAAGTAACCTTTGGATCTGCAAGAAGACTATGGAAGATATAGGATTTGGTACCATCTGGTTGAAAAGGTGAAGCTGGTGGGTGACATTTACTCATGCCCTGTGTATTTGACTTCCTGTCAGGAGAGTTACAAAATTGGAAAAGTTTCCTGATTCTTAAAACACAAATCAAGAATTCTTACTCTTTTTTCTTCCCAAACTGATTCTAAAATTGATTCCATTTTTATTTCATTTACACTATTTTTATTTTAAGTAATACTGGAGGAATATCGAAAAGCTCTGGTGAGAGAGTGAAATGATGCATCCCTGATCATGTATGGAATGAAAGGGGTAGTCATCAGCCCCTATGGAATGAAGTGAAAATACTGGACAAGAAAAAAAAACTGGAGAGTTAGACATTTGAAAGAATCAGTGCATATGCTAGACTATGAGGACCTCCTTAGTGGTCCTAGCGTAGAGATAAATATGATATGGAAGCTGCTAATAAAGAAAGACAGACAAATGACAGCAAGGCTTCAACAGCAAGAGCAATCAAGACAAGACAGGCAGCAGGAGCCGCAGTTACAGCACTAATCAGCAGTTAGGTTAGGTTTAAAGCTCAAAGTTCACTACAGTGAATTGCCCTCTAATAGCCTAGTGGATTAAAGCATTAGTGTATGAATTTGGTGATATAGTGATTGTGAGTTCAGTCTTTGTGTACTTGGAAATGGGTTACCAATAACTGAGCAGTAATAGAAATAAGAACTAGAAAATATTCCTGGACATGGTCGATGGAATTGGAACAATCTAATCCTGTTGATTAAATAAAGGGTTCAATTCAAAATTCCATTGAGGGTACCCAGATAGATATACACCCGAGGAAGGGCAGAGGGCACAATGGTCCAAATAAAAATTGTGTAAATAATTATAACTTCTCATCCCAGAAATTCTTTTAACTTTTTTGAGATTTTTTTTCATTCTTACATAATAATTACAAATCAATTTTTTTTTCATTTTTAAATTTTATTTTTGTGTGAATTTCTAGGATGATGAGCTATCATCATTTACAAAAAGACTAATGATCTCATCTTTTAGGCTGTTGTGGACATGCATCTTTCTTTAGGGAATTTCAAACTTAACCCTTTATTTAATTTATAGGATCATTTATTCTTCTCATTTCACTGTACATGTCTAAGGATAGTTGTCTAGTTCATTGTTAGTATAACTTGTTTATTGCACACCACCAAATTGACCTACAAGGCAACAGATTAGTGGATAAAAGCATTCAGTAAATATATCTACCTAGTGGTGGTAAGATTAATTACCAGATATATATTCTGCTTAAGTTAAAGAGATAAACAAAGGATATTAAAAGTGCAAATTAATTTAGAAAAATGAATTAATATATTATATTCTTTACCTCTATTGATTGAATAATGAATTTAGTTTAAAATTCCCAGGTTATCTGCTACAATAAAACATTTAGTTGGCTGAATTAAATCCATTCTTAATTCTTTGTAAGTTGTTTTTATGAAGTGAATAAGATTAATTTTCAGTAAAGAGTTTTTTCTTTCAGTTCTGTGATTACAGAATGAATCTGGTTAACTAAATCCATTTGTTTATTTTCTCTAAATTCAGTTTTGAAGATTTTCCTTACAGACATAAAGGATGACAATTACTTCAAAAATGTATACTTGCAGGAAACAATGTAAAAAAGTCAACCAGACAAATGATGTTGGAATGGTAACATTAATAATAATATTAGCCATTTCCCTATCAGAAAACATTTGGAATTCATTGACCGGGCAGCCAGTACTGTTTTCATTTGAAATTTATAAAATTTTTCACTTAAAACAATTCTTTAGGAAAATAAGTTTCTCAAGCCCAGTAGCTGTTATTGATCTTTCCATTATAAATGTTTTTTTTCTAATCTTCTATTTGAAGTGGTATGGAATGTTAGCATCTTGATTATATCATTATTTTCTCTTTAAGTTACATGTGCTATCCATTTTAGTTGTTGCTGCTGTAGGTAGTTCTCAAGTGATGTGGTTTATGTCCTTTGGTACAGTACTTTGTTTGTGAACTATAGTAACAGTTCACAATGTTCAAAGAAGGATGATCTTTGACAAGACCCTCAGATGTTACTCAATCAAAGCGTTTTTTCACTGTTGATCTTATGAGGCCATTGTATACAGCTGCCATTTTAGATATTTAGCACCATGCATGGAATCCATATGAAAGTCTCCATCTGATGACACTATTTAAGAACATGACTTGAGTTTTCAAGTTAATGTTTTAGTTTTGTAGCAATTTGCATTGTTGGGCAAAACTATCTCTGGTTGAACTTATTCTCTGTTTAATTTCCATTTCTCCTATACTAAATTTGTTAGAACTGATCTATACTCAAGATATCTGGCATAATGATATAATCAAGTTGTTGATGTTCCACACAACTTCAAATAAAAGGTTAGGAAGGAAACTGTTATCACTACTGGAAAGAGCAATAACAGCTACTGAACTTAAAAAACCTATTTTCTGAAAAATTGTTCTAAGAGAAAGATTTTATAAATTTCCACTGAAAGCAGTACTGGTTGCTCAAGGAATGAATGCCAAATGTTTTCTTATAGGGAAACAGCTAATATTATGCTTACCATCACCATCAAGTCTAGACTGAACTCGTCTTTATACCTTGATTCCATCTCAGATATATCCTGGTGGAAACTCTCAACATGCTCATTGCTTATAGCATTCAAATCTGCATAATTGACATAAATTAATCACATTCCACAATCTCAAGTTATAATAATATGTTATTTATATAACATTTATTTGAGCAGAAATAAACTATATTTTTTAATGTCATCTTCCTTCAGGATGTACGTGTTCATGGCTCTCTCTGGATCCTTCTTTTTTATTATATATAAATTGCCATGCATTCTTTGAAAAGGCTAGAAAGCCTAGACTACTTGTCTATTTAAGCCATAGCTGGAGGAAGAAGCTAGTGCATTTGTGTGAAAATGAGTGTAACACATTAGACTGGTATTTAAATGTGTTTGCAATAGAGCAAATTGAAAATTCTAAAAAATTTTCTGAGATGTCTCTGGGGACTGCCAGATCTGATTAAAAGCACATCTCCCATAATGATCACAATCACTTGTGGGTTGTCAGGCCACCAGCTGATACACAGGGTACTGCTGATGCTGTCACCACCATGACCACTCCTCTCAACTCAACCATTACCACTCCCAGGTTGGCAAACCCAACTCACTACAGCAACTAAGTATCCACCTTTGACACTGCCAGACTCCAGATGCCAACCATTGCAATTGATAAAATTTCAATGTCAGCACTACCTCGTTACAAGTCTTCCTCATCATTAATGCCATAGCCTTGGCAGATCAAATTCCACAAGCAAATGACTCTGACTCTACAAACAAGCAACTCCACTTCCAAAAACTAGTGAAATACTAGCCTGAAGAATGATCTGGCGTTAACAGAAATGAATAAAAAAAAAAAAGCAAATCTGGTCAACCACAGTAATCAAAGTAATCCGAAAACAGTCCACAATATTTTTATGGAAACTGTTCTGACAAGCTTCTTTCCTTAGTACCTCAAGTGCATGAATTTAAGTGTGCTATTAGATTGGAAATTAAGTTTCACCATCTTACTGTTGAAGTAGCTAGACCATCTCTTCTATTTTAATAGGTTCTTTTCTCACACTTCTCACCTGTGAAACTGTCTACTGATTCCTTGCTTCCATGCTACCTACAATCTTCAAAAATATAAATGAAATTTCAATCGCCGTCTCCTCTCTTCCTAAACCCTGTTACTTTACTGTCCTTTCCTCATAGAAACACAAGCCAACCAACTATGCCAATCCCTCATCAGCTTGACAACGAATGCACCCAACCATACATTGACCCAATGACCTCAATCAATCAACATGTGGAAATGACCATATCCTGTTACCTTGGTCAAAACAAATCAGCCAACTCCCGACGCTGCCCTTTCTCAATACCAACACTGTTACCTCAGCAAATCTGGCTCTACTCTGTAAGACAACTTATATATATTAAACAATTACAAAGAAAATGTTGTTCAAAAAAACCTAATCTTCATTAGTCCTTTCGTTTTGCAACCAAATGCTTATAACATTTTTAAAACACGCCTGATTTTAGAGCAATGAATATGGACAAAACTAGTGAAAAAGGAAAAGAAAAAATGAAAAAAAAAAAACCAGGATATTTTGATTATTCTCATGATTTCTAAATTTGATAAATACTTCCTCTTCTTTTATGTGTCGTTTCCTTTCAGGAGGTAGTCAACCATGGCCCTCCACATCTTCTTGTCCTTTCTAGCACTTTTTTTTATTTCTTCCAGGTCTTGTTCTGCTATCCACTTGCACAAACTTATTAACTATGCAAAGCATTGCTTTCACCCTGTTCCTCTTTCCCTCTCTCCATCCTATGCATATCAGGTTTTCCAAGGCCTCTTTCCTCATTATGTACCCCAGAAATTTCAACTGTCTCCATCTGATGTTAAGTACAAGTTAACTTTTTGTTTCCATTTTCTCCAAAACCTCATTGTTGTTCACAAGAAAGTTTTGGAGAATGAAAGAAATGGTGAGAACAATAACTGAACAGACTGAAGGAAACAGAAAATGACATTGCATTAATATTTTTAAAGATTGTATTTAACAGGAACGCAAGAAGCTGGAAGATAGTTTCACAAGCCAGAAGTATGGAAGATGAAACTATTAGTGTATGGTTACATCAAGTAATTTCAATTTGTAAAGTCAAGGTACAAAGGAGAAAGCTCATCAGAGCAATTACCATGAAAATATTTATAGAAGATTCAACAAGATTTAACAACAAAAACAGCAACAACAACAACACATCTTTTAAATGAAACATATAAAAGGTTATTTTCTGAAGGAAAAGTAGATGACAAATGTCAGTTGAAATAAAATTTATATATTCTTTTCAGAAATATACAATAACAATAAAATGTTCAATTTTCCTTGCAGTGAAGTTTGTTTGATAAAGTAGTTAAGTGTTTGTATTGCAGTCTTTGTATTGCAGTGTGAGATGTAAGGGCAGACTTACTTTATGAGGGTCAGCCTAATGTTTTATGAGCGTGTAGACAAAGGCTTACTCAGCAGCTGTTGGCCCATCTCTTCCATTGTGTGTGAGTGTGTGTGTGTGTGTATGCACATGTAGATCAAACAAACTTCTGAAATTGTTTTGGACCTTGAGAAATAGTATGCTTCTATTTTTATATCTGTAAGGGGATTCAAAATCTTATTTCACATAGAGGTGTGAACTTTTTGAATAGAAAGTAACTTCATTTTGGCTTGTAAAAATCTTTTTCTTTTGTTTTTGAAATTTCTAGGGCACATAATGCAGAAAGAAGGCTTGAAAAATTCATTAGACATTAAACATATTGAAGGCAAGAGAGACAGATGAAAGTAGTGTATAACATACCTAATGAGCTTGTGTAAATGGTTGGAAGAACAGGGATTGTGAGATATAGTAAAAAGACAAAATTCTGGAGAGCCATGATTGCCCATATCCTGAAGGGTCATGGGAAGTAGAAGATTAAGCAGAAAAAAAGAAAATGCAGTGAAAAATTGTTTTTGATATTTTATAAGTACATGTGTCAGTTGTGTTATTGTTGCTGGCAAAGAATGTAAAATTAACAAGTTGAGTTCAAATTTTAGCCTAACTTTTTACTCACTTTTGTATAAATGCTCTTGAGAAAGGCATGAATACATCACTTTCCCCAACTCAGCTATGGGTTAAAAAGGAGGTTAAGATTGGGCTCTATAGCCCTGGGTAGCATCTGATCAAGTAAAAAGGACTATGAATTTAAAATCATGGAGAAGGCAACAGGAAGCCACACCAATATCTTTCTGAAAAGTCATGGCAATATACAGATAATAAAGGAAAGAAAAATGTGGAAATGTGGATCGCCTTTATTTTGAATGGATATGGAGTTTAAGGACTCTGCAGAGAGCCATGATCACCTGAAGAAAGAAGGAAAATTCTGAATTCCAAACTAACAAGAAGATAATAGAAAACTATCTTGTCAAGAAGTCATGGCAATTCAGAGATAAAGAAAAAAGGAAAATGTGGAGAGTCATCATCACCTATATCTTGAAAGGATATGGAATTTAACAAACAAAAATCTCTTTTTGTTTGGGCTGAGAATCTTTTAGCAGCTCCTCCTCATGTTTAAATAATGTTCCCTGATAATGTTGAAATATTCATTGTTTATTAAAAGCCATAAATCAGAATCAGAGTTTTCAGACTGGAAACTTTTTTGACATTGACTCAACAATTAAATAGACAATTTGCTTATATTTTTTTCATAGAATTTTTATATTTTTATGATAAATCTTATTTTTTTGCATAAAGGCAGACAGACACATACAATATATCTATCAGGTAGATGTCATTATTTAAAATATCTGGAAAGTGTTTTAACAGACAATAGAACATCTGACCCAGAAGTTCAAATTCATTCCAAACATGGGGACATAGAATTTAAAAGTCTGTTGCTTAGTTGGGTAAGACAGTATGACTTCTATCAATGGTGACATCATTCTGTTTGTACCTTAATGTCACGCAGTCAAAATAATATAATAATTTAAAACTAAAGTCACATTAAGTTATTACACATTGGGGCATCATTTCTGATTTACTTGATTCAGAATAGGAATAATATTGAAAATACAGAGTAATGGTGCCCAATATAAGTGCAGTGAAAGTAGATAGCAGGTGAGGTGGAATGATTGAAAGACAATCAAAGATTTAGAAACAGTTTCAAAAAAATTCATATGCCAAAGATAAATATGATTTCAAAATTCAAAATATTCCTATGGATATGTAAATGCATGTAATAAATTTGTAATTGCATGCATGAGTCCCAGTAGAAATAGTTATAAATAATTATTGACTGATTTTAACATTGTGATATTTTTGCATTGTATCAAGTATTAAGAATATAGTAATTAGGCTCCGCAAATTGGAGGAGAGAGTTATCAATGATAATTTTCTGACTTTGAATCCGGGGTTATCTCCCTTTAACCATCTCTCTGTTTTTTTTTTTTTTAATGTACTTTTCCTCACATAAAATTTGGTGAGACATGAGCAAATTTTCAACACGAAAATGCAGCCCAGAGAAAAACTATTTGTGAACCACTGCTATAGAGGATGCATGATGTATTTGAAAACTCATCTTTCACAGGCCATTAATTGAAGGCAAACTAATATTATACAGCATCCTCCAAATTTTAATATTCACTTTTCTCTGTCAGGAATCTTAAGAGGACTAACATGGCAGCTTCTAATCAGACACAGGAAATGAAAATCTGTGCTGTATTTATGAATTTGAATTCTCTCGACTAATATATTTAAGGCATCATTGGTAAAAAGACCAACCAACACCCTCACAACACTAAGGACTCATTAAATGCTGCCATCATAGATACGATGCTAACATAAATGAGAATCATAATTTTTTCAGATAGATGTCATCTTACTGTTACTGCTGTTATACAAACTTGCATTATATTCTGACCATACCATTAACACTGGGACAAGATTTGATTGTGTGAAAAAATACAGCATGATAATGACCCTTCTAAAATATATATATATTTTTTTTTTTTAAGCATATCACCCCAAGCAAGGTGGGAAGTGTCTAGAATGCAAGGGGTTACAGAAGATTTGAAGCAAGATCAGATAGGAGTGATAGAGGAAAGGATGAGGAGAAGGATAGTGGATAGATCAAGGCAACTGGAGATGTCGATTGACATTACATTTGAATAGTTAGAGATTATAGCTCTCAGGGAAACTGGAATAGGGAAGGGAGTTCCACAGGCGAGAGGTGTGAGACATGAAGCTATTGGAGTAGAAGAGACGGCTACATTTAGTAATTTCGACAGTGAAAGGGTAAGAGAGGGATGCCAGCCTCGTAGGGTGCTTGAATTCATGAAGTCTGGGAACCAGCAAATGCATCTCCTAGGAGCAATTACCATGAAAGTATTTGTAAAAAAGACAGAGAGAGGCGACGACACGTCTGTGAGAGAGCAACTGTAGACGAGATGCCAGATTAGGGCCAATTATATTACATATCCGTCTCTGGATCTTGTCAAGAACGCTGAGGTAAACAGAAGGTGCACCAGACCATATATGGCAGCAATACTCTATGCAAGGGTGAATTGTTGATTTGCTTATGGTCAAATTGCATTGAAAACACTGGTTCTTGTTTGATCACTAAAGTTAAGCAATGTTAAGTTCAGTCAGTACTTAGATGGAGGACTGCTTGGGAACACTAAGTATGTAAGTGACCTCCTACAATCCAAAATATGTTTTGGCTTTAAGTAACCCAGACAGGGTTGACAAGCCAGAAACATCAAATCTCAAACAGCTATGGTTAAAAAGGAGGTTAAGATTGGGCTCTATAGCCCTGGGTGGCATCTGATCAAGTAAAAAGAACTATGAATTTAAAATCATGGAGAAGGCAACAAGAATCCACTCCAATATCTTTCTGTAAGT
Source organism: Acanthosepion pharaonis (assembly GCA_903632075.3). Lineage (NCBI taxonomy): Eukaryota > Metazoa > Mollusca > Cephalopoda > Sepiida > Sepiidae > Acanthosepion > Acanthosepion pharaonis. The sequence continues at coordinate 3,828,956 of CAHIKZ030000446.1, read as the reverse complement.
TTCATGGCAATACACAGATAATAAAGGAAAGAAAAATGTGGATCGTCTTGATTAAGGATATGAAATTTAACAAACAAAATTATGAGAATCATTTAGTCTGGATATGCAGTTACTTTTCTCTTCTGTCATTTGAGTCTTCTTTCTTTCTTTTATTTATTGTATCCGTTCAGAATGTTGGTGACTATGACTCTCCACAACTTCCAGTTCTTTGGATATTTATTTCCTTAATATCCCACCTAGTCCCTGTTCTGCCATCCATTTACACAAGCTCGTTTGGTAGGGTATTTGTTATTTATTCTGCTCTGCCCTTCTTGTCCTGTGAGTGTCAACTTCTCCAAGCCCTCTTTCCTCATTATGCATTGCAGAAATTTCAAGTCCCTATTTCTGATTCTAACTATGTGTTCTTTTTGTTTCCATTTTCCTTAAAACTTTCTCATGGCTCACATATTCTGCCCATAGTATTCTCAGTATGCTTCTGTAGAAGCACATCTTTGTTGTTTCAAGTCTCATCTTCATCTATGAGGAAATTGTCTTGCTTTTACTATCATATAGAAGGACTGATATTACATTGCAGTTCAGTACACAGTATCCTATAGAACCACATTTCTGTTGCCTCAAGTCTCTTCTTCATCTACTGTCAGGTAGGAGGACTGATATTACATAACAGTCCAGTATGTTTTTCTTTGCTTCTAAAGAAATTTTCCTGTTTCTTTATATTTTGCTTAGCTTATTATTATTATTATCTCCAAAATATACTTAAAATCTAAAAAAAATATTTTTGGCCTCAAATAAAACACAAAAGGTTGATAAGCCATAAAAAAATCAAATCTCAAACATATCAACAGTGAATGAGAATCATCTGGTCTGGACACGCAGTCATTTTTCTCTTTTACTACTCAGTTCTGTTTTCCTTTTATGTGCTAGTAAATGGATGGCAGAACAGAGTTTAGGAGAGATATTAAAAAAGACAAAATTTATTGAAAGATACAAAAGACAGGAAATTGTGGAGAGCCATGATTGGTAACATCCTGAATGGACATGGCACATAGAAGAAGAAGAAGGATATAGATAATCATAAAAATGCATGAATCTGATAAGTTATATTTTAGCTAAACTGAACCACCATTCCAATGAAAATAAATTTACAGATCTGTGTGACAAGGACTCATTCTGCTCTTTAAAACAAATATCTACATATCCAGGGACGGATGCAGACCTCTGGGTGAATAGAATTTGGGACCCTTTATTATGTACGTGTGCCCCCACCCCAAGTCAAATAAAAAAAGATATTTTTAGATGATTCTTTATAGTGTAAAACATGAAAAACTTCAACTAAAATCTACAATGATTTTGGAATTTATCCAATTTATTTCATTAGCAACTTCATATTTTTTATCCAAACTTTACATCCTAACATATCTAGAATTAGAGACCTATTCTAACATTCAAATTTATGAGCAAAGGGGCCCAAATACTCTAAATTGTCTCAAATTAATTCAAAGGAGCCCCATTATATCTGTAAATAAATCTCTGTCCTTATATCTTTATTTATTTTAGTTTTATCAGGGACCCAAGATTCCTATTAGCATGGAATATAACAATATATATGGCAGCCTGCTAACAGGCAAGTAGATTTCTATTGACCAATTATGATCCTGGATAGGAGTATTTGTACAAATGATTTTGAGGAGGTTTTTTCCCCACTTTTTACTTATTTTTGTCTCTTTACCTTTTTTCTCCCCATCACTTTTTCTTTTTCTCTCTCCACTGCAGGTACAATTATAAATAAGTTTTTTGGGGCGAGACACTAACTTACTTACTGATGAAACCATTTTAATAGAAACTGTGCTTGTATAAGGTGTTTTTTTTTTTTTTTTTTTTTTTTAAGCATTTCACCCCAAGCAAGGTGGGAAGCCACTAGGTCACAAGGGGTTACAGAAAATTTAGAGCAAGATCAGATAGAAGTGATAGAAGAAAGGATGAGGGAAGTGGATAGATCAAGGCAACTGGAGATGTCAATTGACATTACACTTGAATAGCTGGAGATTATAGCTCACAGGGAAACAGGAGAAGGGAAGGGAGTTCCACAGGCGAGAGGTGTGAGACATGAAGCTATTAGAGTAGAAGAGACGGCTACATTTAAGAGTTTCGACAGTGAAGGGGTGAGAAGGGATGCCAGCCTCGTAGGGCGCTGGAACTCATGACATCTGGGAAACAGCAAATGCAGCTCCTCGGAGCAATTTCCATAAAAGTATTTGTAGAACAGACAGAGGGAGGCGACGGCGCATCTGTGAGAAAGTGACTGTAGACGAGACACCAGGGCAGGGCCAACCACATTGCATATCCGCCTCTGGAGCCTATCAAGAACCCTGAGGCAAACAGAAGGGGCACCAGACCATATATGGCAGCAATACTCCATGCAAGGGCGAATTGTGGATTTGTAGATCTGGAGGTTAGTGTTTCAAACATTTTATATCTATCTATCTATATATATATATATATCAGTATATTAAGTTAGAAAAGTAATGCATATGAAACAATAGTTTCAGTTTTCAATTTCAGTCTCTTTCAAGATTACTAGAAGTAATTTATAAATGAAGAGAGCCAGGAAACATATAAACTTGTAGGGATATAGATGGCAATTATCTCCCTTTAGTGGAGATAAGTCATGTGGGTCACATGACAGCCACTTAATGATGTCACTTCATACAATGAGGATAATGGTAGTTAGTTTTAGTTTTGTTTACAGCAACCAATCTATAAGTTTTCTTTCTGCAGCCTGTGCCCAACTACTTCCTCTCCAGCTTACTATACTCAATTTCAGAAAACCCAAGACTTGATGTTTTTCATTCATGGAATATGTCCTCACCTGAGACATAGATTAATCAAACCCCTTTGAATCGTAAATAGAGCTTTTCCAGACATATCAGAGTCTCTCCATATTATATGTAAGATCCTTTCTTTTTATTTACCCTTACACTTACAACTGTGTAGATATATGTGATATATTATTTTTCATGTGAGACACTTTTATATATATGTATATATAGTTTTTAGTGTGTTTTAATAGTATAAGAGTCTCTCTGAGAACCAAGCATGTTTGTCATTCTGTCTCGTCCGTGACGTACGGTGTTATTATATTATAGATATAATAATGCCCATAATAGGGGAAATAAATAGGAAAATAAATCTTTTGGCCCTAGCTCCCTCTCATTACAAGTTCAATTTCAGAAATATATACAAAATGTTTGACAAGTGGGACAGTGAGGTGGCTAAAGTACAGAGATCAAAACAACTAAGATGTAGATACTCAACTGAGTAACATGAAATAATGAAAAGCCCATTTTGAAAATTTTATAAAGATATTCAAATTGAAGAACAAAATAAAACTTACCAAATAGTTTTTCAGAATTAATAAAAAACAATTTATGCAAAACCATCTTTAAATACTGTCATCATTATAGAAATGGCTAAAGCATAGAGATCAAAACAACTGTGCTGGCTAAAGCATAGAGATCAAAAACAACTAATTTGGTTTGTTGTGTTTTACGGGTCATGTGTTATTTAATGCTGACAATTTTTTTTTCTGGTAATAATTTGTTTTGTCAAAAATCTATTTCTGGTAATATTTTTTTCCTCAAAAATGTATAGCTGGTAATATTATTTTAAAACATGTATTGCTGGTAATTTTTTTTTTTTTTTTTAAACCTATTGCTGGTAATATATTTTTTCCAAACATATATTGCTGGTAACAGTCTTCTTCAAAAATATGTTGCTGGTAATAGCTTTTTTTTTTTCAAAAATATATTGCTGGTAATATTTTTTTTCTTCAAAAATTTATTTCTGGTAATAATTTTTTACAAAGTATTTCTGATATTAAAACCTATTTTTACACTTTTATAATGCTTTTTACCTCAGTTTTGGAGTTAACTATTTGCCCATAGCTGGGACCCTAACAGGTACTACCACCCCAGGTCAGGGTGGACCTGGGAACACCAGTAATTAAGAGGTGGTTCCATGCTCCTCAAAACCTCTTGATCAGAGGCCTTGCTGTTGGACGTAGTTTATCGTCTTACCCAGGACGTGGATCTAGTTTATCGTCATACCCAGCATATAGATGTAGTTTATCATCATACCCAGGACGCAACTAATGTGAGGATATTCAGCGGAATAATATATGGAAAAAGCCTATTTGGAAAATTTTATAAAGCTATCCAAATTGGAGAAAAAAATTCAAGCTTATTTTTTAAAGATTTTTTCGGAATTAATATAAAAAATACATACAAACAAAAACTCCTCTGATTCCAGTCATCATATAGACATTGTCTGGTATATAAAATCTATGACTGTTATGGAGTCATTACTTTCAGCTTTTCCTATATTTCTATTGGTTGTGGCTATCTGCAGCTTCAAACATAGACAAGTGTTTGTTCTTATCCATTCTAATACAAATACATGAGAAATTATTTGATTCAAGGATGAAGGAAAAGTGTAATGCTCACACACAAAGGAAAGAATGACTTCTATAGATCAATTGGTCAGTTGATAACTAGTAAAGAGATGCTTCTGGAGCCATGTCTGCAAATGCATTCTTTTGCATGTCCAGTTGTGTAGACATTCACTGTTCATAATGTAATGATAAGATGCCACAACAAACAAGTTAAGGAAGCGGTCAAGTGGAAGCTGGTGGAGTCGCAATGTTTTCTCTAAAGCACAAAACAAGATTTAGAAAATGGGAGGAAAATAGTCAAGGAAATAGACAAGAGGATGCCGGTAATGGATGAGAAATGTAAAGACTGGGAGGAGAGGATGATGGGATTGATGCATTTGGTGAACCAAATCAACACTACTTTTCAATGGCTTCTTTGTGCTGTAAGAAATGCCAAACAGAGAAAACAAACCTGTCCAAAAAGAACATAGGTGATTTATGAAGTAGAGAAAATAAGATAACAAGAGAGTAAGAGTGAGTGGAAGATGAAAAGACATTTAAAAAAAGGGTCACAAAGAGAGAAGAAGTGAGATAAATAAAAAGAGATCATGGAGGCAAAAAGAGAGGAAAGAAAAAGAAATCTTCAGTATTTAAAGATAAAAAAGGAATAAGAAAGAAAGAATGGCGGAGAATGGTGGTGTGATAACAAGAGAAATTCAAGGAAAACTGTCAGATGAGCAAATGATTCTTTACATTTGCTTAAAAATCAACATTGAGCAAAATATTTACACTATTTACATTACTTGGACTGTTATCCTTATTTTTATTGTCATATTCACAATGTTTTGGCTGTTGTATACTCTGGCCTTTTTCAAGTGATATACATTGAACAATCTACACTAGGTAACTAAATAAAGTGTTCAGTTCAAAATTCCACCTGAAGAAAGATGGGGCACACAATGGTGGAAACATCATGAATACAAAAAGAAAGATGAGGACAACAGTCTAAATAATGCAAATGGTTACAATACCTCATCTCAGGAATATAAACAGATATTGAGCAGAATGTCCAGAAACTAATATCAGGGCAAAGGTAAACAGTGAAAAAGAGGAAACAAGATACAAGAGAACGTAGATAAAAAAAAAAGAGAAATCCAGAAAAAGGAAGAGGGGAAAGAATATCTGGATCAAGGATGGAGATCCGGAAAGGGAGGAAAGATCAAAATAACATCTGAAGAAAGGAGTCTTATGTTTAGTAATATATAGATTTACATTATGACGATTCTTTTGAATGTGTCTATAAGTGGGCGCAGATCAGAGAACTTGGAAGCTCGTATATGTTCCTGGGAAGATAGATAAGTGAATGCAGGAAAATGCAAATCAAAATAAAAGGTGCAAGAATATCTTTGTGTTAAATTTTGCTCAAAGAGATATTAAGGAATTTTTTGACCATGCAATGGAATGAAATGTTCCACTTTGGACAATGCCGATGTTATCAGCACCAACAGAAAGATGTTTTTCTCCTAACTGGAGGCAACATAAATGTGCTTATATAGAAGGATGCTGAGAATTCTATGGACAGAATGAATAAGTAATGAAGAAGTCTTAAAAGAAATGGCAAGAAAAAGAACATTTATACTCAGAATTAAGAAGAGAGAGCTGAAATTGAATATATAATGAGGAAGGAAGGCTTGGAAAATGCAAAACTCATAGGGCATATTAAGGGCAAGAGAGATAGGTGAAGACAGCAAGATGAGATTGTGTGAATAGATGATGGAACAGGTGGTTGGAGCCTTAAGAAATTTTGGAGATCCATGATTGCCTATGTTCTGAAGTTGTAGTCTTAAAAGAAATGGCAACAAATAGAACACTTATACTCAGAATTAGGAAGAGACAGCTGAAATTGGATATATACTGAGGAAGGAAGGCTTAGAAAATGCAAAACTCACAGGGTATATTAAGGGGGCAAGAGAGATAGGTGAAGGCAGCGATCTACCTACCTGATGAGATTGTGTGAATGGATGTTGGAACAGGTGGTTAGAGCCTTAAGAAATTTCAGAGATCCATGATTGCCTATGTCCTGAAGAGATGCAAGATATGGAAGTTGTAGTATTAGATGCAATAGTATTTGAATAAACCATTGTCAAATATTAGGCTTTTTTGACTAGTATTATTGTCATCTTATTTCTGTTGTGTTTTGTTGTACGCATGGCATTAAAATCAAGAGGGTTTGAATCTCTTGGTTAAAACATTGTAAATTATTCATTTTGACTTGTATATATAATTTTTGTAATCATTTTCATCTTAAGTAAGGCGATAATACCACAGCTAAGAAGTCCAACAGTAAAGAGGGAAGACCTAGTTGTTAATCTAGTAGTACACTTATTCATACTAATTACTATTATTGCTTATTCATACATTATTACTAATTCATACAGTCAAGGCACTAAGGGAAAAGACTCATCAGAACAATTATCATAAAAATATTTATATAAAAGACAGAGGGTAGCCATGTCATAATGGTGGGAAAGTGACTGAAGTCAAGGTGCCAGGTTAGGACTGACAGCATTACAGATCCTATTTTTGATTTTGTCAAGAATCTTAAGATATGTAGCAGGAGCACTAGACCAAATATGGCAGCAATATTCAATGTTTGGGCAAATGGTAGATTTATATATGTGCAAGATGGATTCTGACTAGAAAGATTGTCTGGCATGACACAGTGAACAAATTTTCTTATATTATATTTATTATATTTATGTTCATCATATCACCCATCGCCAAATGGACTAACTAAATGTGCAGTACAAACCATCAAGAATGGACAAAAACTGTTCTCATTTACAATATATATATATATATATATGAAGAAAAATTTGGAAAAAACAAACCAAAAATCCTTAAATGCAATTATGTTGTTTAAAATGAATGAAATGTCGACGTCTGACGTTTCAGTTTAATAAACCTTCTTCAAGACAATATTCATTAAAATACAATTCAGTTCAATTTGACAAAGACGATGGACATAAAAAACAAGTCTTATCCAATATATATATATATATATATATATATATATATATTAGTTTTTTGTTGAAATGTTATTTTTAATGGATACTAATATTTGAGTAGATGCTCTGTTTTTATTATTAAACAGTATATTTATTTATTTATTTACATCTACCAGCCTGAATGTTTGAGGAATCTTGGTAGAATAATCTTGTTTGATCAGGAGGTCCTATGTGGCCGACAGGTCAAGACATGTCAGAGCTAATGATGCTTTTCTCTAGGGGACACAGGTTCAAATCTTGCTGGAGGGTACTTATTTCTTGAAAAGATTTCTCAACATGAGAAATACAACAAAAGCCAGGGATGCACAACTTTCAATTTAAATTATTAATGTTGGGTTCTTTAAATGTTTAGCTTTGCTAATTTCATTTAACTTTCTGTTACTTTTGTTTTTTTATATTTTTATTATTCCACATTGTAATGGCATCATTTTCATAAGGAAAGAATGTGTTGCCTGAACCTGAATGTAAATTTACTGTAGAGGATTTCGAAATTCGTACACTTTTAATACATCTTCCTTAATAAATTATTTTCTCTTTCAATTAAAACTCTATTCTTTGAATAAAATTTAAGGTAAGGCAATGAACAACGAATACATTGAGTGTATTGTCTTGGAAAAGATCCCTTTTATATTAAAATAATTTTTTATTTAATTCCTTGATGTTTCACCTATGTATATCTTGGGACAACTTTCTCAGTCTATTTTGTAAATTCTTGCTTCAGGTTTAATGTTGTTATTATTTTTTTTGCATTAATTAAATCTATTATTACTTTTTAAATAGTTCTAATGTATTTTTTTATTAAGTTTAGATAAATTCTTTTCCATTGTAATCATTATTGAGATTGTACATAGTATAATATGTATAGTTTTATCAAGGTTATAAGTGATATTTTCTTTGTTGTTTTACAAATTTTGTAAACTTACCACTTTATGCTATATATATAAAATAATTAGAATATTGGAGGATTTTAAAATTATTATCACTGTATTTTTTTCATCATGTAATATATAAAAATTCTGAGTGCTCTTAAACATAAACCCATAATTATTCCAGATTTTATTTTGTTGCTGTCGTGTGAATAAATGTTTATGTGATTATTTTTGTTGGTGAGTTTTTGCTAGATGTTCTGTCTGGAGATTAAAGTTTTTTTCATTTGATTAATCACTTTTAGTCTGACAGATTAGTATACAATTTCTTCCATTACTTTTAATCAAGCAGAAGATCATATAATGTTCAAAGGTGACAAACTAAATCAAGTGGATGACTTTTTATATCTGGAATCATGGTTGAACTCTTTATGAAAAGACATAGATGTTTGAATTGCAATGGCCTGGACAATGGTATAAAAAATGAATGCTATCTTGAAGATAAAAATGAAAAAAATGTATAAGTCTGGGTAAATAGTAGAAACAGACTTCTTAGTCAAGCAATTGGACAAAATTACTGGCAAAAAAAATATAACTACATGAAACAATGAATGAGAACAGCACTAAATCCCAACTGGAAACAATTCAGGGTGTTTTTCTGTTATGGTCCGGTTCCTTGTACCACGATGATAGTCCAAGGTAAAACCAATAAAGAAGAACTTGCACACAGGTATGGAATAACACAGATATTACAAACAGGAATATATATGGAGAAGTAGAAGTGTTAGTATGAACAATCAGGTTAAGTAGAGAGAACAATGTAGTCTCGACCAGTATCACTATTCCAATGTCTTGCAGTAATTGTCTGAACGCGACTCTGTTTCAGACTGCCTCTGACTCGACTCTTGACTCAAATTGAACTACTGATGATATTCAGTCACCCCCCCCCGCCACGAGGGCGTCATGTGGCACAAGGCCGGTTTAATGGGGGATTTCCGAGCCTGTAGGCTCGGCTAAAAATATGCCCATTAAACCCGTATAAATGGGTTCAGGGTCGGTTTACCTCCCCAAAAGAGAATCTGCCCTTCGGCGTAGCCCCTTTCGGGTTCCTCACCGCCCGAAGGCAGAGAGTTCAACTGATCAGCCAGTCAAGACTTGAACTACTGACGATATTCAGTCACCCCTCCCCCCCCCGCACAATGGTGTCATGTGGCACAAAGCCTTTTTAACGTGGGCTCGGCCAAAAATATGCCCATTGAACCCATATAAACAGGTTCAGGGTCGGTTTACCTCCCTGAAAGAGAATCTGCACTTCGGCGTAGCCCCTTTCGGGTTCCTCCCCACCTGAAGGCAGAAAGTTCAACCGTGTTTCATTTTTAGAGACGACATCTCTTTGCCATTGAGGGTAACATTCCTTTACCAAATAGATATAAGATGTGATATGAAAAAACACTGTCTTGTTGTATGACTCACATCTTTATGAACTGGAATATTCATTAAATATCAAGTCTGAAACAACATTTGCTTAAAGAAGAACTTCATGAGAACTTATCAAATATTATGGACACAATCAGTGAAAGGTAAATGCAGTTTAATAACCATTGCTAGAGAAGAAAACATGACGCTGGACATCAGCTTATATTATAAGATCAAAATTATCAGAAAAGACCAAGACATAGACTATCAAAAACCTACATCATTCAACTCATAGACAACCCCAGAATCAAATCTGAAATGAAAAACTAGGTAGAGCTATAGATAGCAAAAATGGTTGGGAAGGGGAGTCAAATGTGTTTGTTGATGATCAGGTAGGTAGATAGATATTTCATTCATTACACTGATAAACTTCTAAAGACCAAAATAATATTTATATAATTGTTTGTAACATAGGATTTAGGACTTCATCACACTAAAGTGATATCTATGTTGATGTGACTACACATGTGCATAAAAAAGAGTGGGGTGCTGAGAATTTTAAATTTAATTTACTTTTTTTTAAAATATATTTCAGTTATATAGTCTAACTGGTTTCATTTAGTTTCTTTTCCTTTTTGTTCATGTTTGCATCACTCTTGTTATTAACTATCTCATATTGTAATAATAGAAGGTGTAACGTTGTAATAAGCTGGATATTAATTTACTATGGATTATCTAGTGATTAAAGCACTTTCTGTACATTTTTGCCTTTGTCATTTTCTTTTTCTTTTAATTAGTATCGCATTTTTTAAAGGAAAATTATGATCAGACTCATTACAATGAGCAACCAGCATACACAGTCCCTTTCATGTTGATATAATCTTTTAGTTAAATTCCTTACAGTTTCTCTTATGTATTCTTTGTGTCATGTATTTCCAATAAGAATTTTGCAATACTTTTAGTATTACCTCCTTATGTAAAAAAAAATACATTTCATGTGTAATTAATAATATGTAATAAATTATGATTTCAATAACATTTACTTCATTGAAATATTATTTATTTCCTTTTTAAAATTACTAGAATTTTTGGCAACACAGTGATGCATGTTGATATCCCCATAGTATTTATTATTGTTGAAGTTATCACTAACATTTTTTATTGAGATTTACAAACTTTACATTTCGTTCAATATCACAAACCAATTGATGAAATTTGAATACATTGATTTGTTTGCAAAAATACTTTGACAAAAACCCTACTTCATGGTTTATTAATTTCTTTAACTTAACTTAATTTTATAGGACTTCATGGTAAACAATATTTTTTAAGAAAATTTCTTTTTTTCTTTTTAACAGTGAAGAATAAATTCTTACAATTTCTTACTCTTGAGTATGCAACATACAACTGGCCATGCATAAGTATTTTTTCTGAAGCCAAATTCCTACTTTTTGAAGAGTTTGGCTTTGTGATTTGTTTATAGTTCTTGCAAATGCAGGGTGAAATGGAAATATATATATATATATATATATATATATATATATATATATATATATAGTTAAAAAAGATATGCAAAAAATAATATTGCATTTTTATTAAATAAGTGTTTGTTATTTTTATCATTAAATTGTTTTTAAAATACTGGGTGTATTTTCTATGTTAAATAATAAAACTTTTCTTTTTTCAAAAACTGAATGAAAATTTTTGTAGTAAGCTATGCACCCAAGTAAAACCAATTTTACTTTGTAGCCCATTACCTGTTTTTACTTCTACCCAAAATTTGGGTCCAATTGGTCAGTGTCTGGCTATTTTAGATGGAGTGAGGGACAGACTAACAAAAGTCACAGAATTTTATATATAGATTATTTTTATATTTGTAATATACAATATTTCTTATTACTATAAATGTTATTTTTAGTAGATACATGTATTTAAGTTGCTTACACTATTTTTTTTATTTTCATAAACAGTGAACTTAATAACACTGAGTTCGAGAATTCCCCCTAAAAATTGTGCCTCTGACAGGAATTGAACCTGTATCTGCTTTTCTCTTAGGGAAAATAAAAAAAAAAATTAAGAAAATGAAAAAACAGGAATAGCAACCCAAATACCTGTTCCCACTAAAAATAGCATTTATAGCAATAAGAAATAATGCTGGATAAAAAAATCTGTTATGAAACCAAGCCAAGCAGATTCATAGTAAAAGAATTCATAGAAGTTCCAAGAAATGTGCATTACTTAAATATGTAATACAACCTATGCACTATTGGCGTGACTTCTGTGGCCAAAGTGGTAAAAGCGTGTTTCTACTATAGAAGCACTTTCCTTGAAAGAAAAATGTAAAGAAAAGAAACACAAGTAGTATGTTTAATACAATTAAAAATTAATGAAAATTTATTGTACTAAACTATGCCTTCTAGTAAAACCAACTGTACTTTGTAGCCCATTACCTGTTTGTACTTCTCCCCAAAATGTGGGTTCAATTGGTCAATGACAGACTAACAAAAGTCACAGAATCTTATATATAGATTATTTTAATATTTGTAATATATAATATTTCTTATTACTATAAGATCAGACTCACTTTTTCCTTAAATAGGTAATACCTCACACTATCAGTGTGACCTTCATGGCCAAAGTGGTAAAAGCTTGTTTCGACTATTGAAGCAGTTTCCATGAAAAAAATACGGTAAAGAAAATAATCATAAGTAGTACGTTTAATACGATTATTTTCTTTACCATATTTTACTTAAGTAGTTAGAGTTTATAATAGTCATTAAGTAGTTAGTGTTTATAATGGGGATAAATTCAATACCTTGTATGATGGTGACTCGTGTGAGTCAAAAGCTTGGATAAAGCAATTATATTGAAATTATGCATGTCTAAAGCAGCCAGTTTTGTGAAAGATCATTAGAAATTCAGAAAGAAAGATGGCTAATCTTTTTTCAATAAAACATATTTAAATGATCAATTAATGTGAAATTACACTAAATTGTCAGCCTAATAGGTCCCATTGTCATCTTCTCTGTTGTCATTATCCACAGAGCCCTTTGTTCTTTTTCTGTCTATATGTGCCAAATCCATGTAAATTTTATGTTTCAAAACATAATGCATACAACATGAATTCTTATTTTTTAGTTAATATGAACCAGATAACCATCTTATAAGCATTAGTTCAATTAATGATATACTAGCAATACTCATGAAAATTTTACCATTTTCCAATTTGAATTTTATCATGAATTTTAATTTTTAAGCTAATGACTGAATAAGCTCATGGTGACTTCTATGACAGTAAAATATCTGCAGAAATTCATTTATTGCATCATTAAATATTTGAGTTTAACTACTTTAACAATTGCAATAAAAAATCATAAATATGAATGCTGGTCATTATTTTAGGAAGTAAGAGGGTACAAATGAAAAGGTTTGGAATTGACAATTTTTTCCATTTCACTGAAAAAGACGCTAAACACTTCTATCTTCCTTCTTTTTTCTTTCTTTCTTTCATTTTCTTGCTGAATCCAAGTAGCATCTCTGATATGTCTTTTTCACGCAATCAAATTTGAATAGTTCATCATTGGCAGGATGTAAGAGTTATGCTAACTAAGGGAGAGATATAATAAGATAATACACACTTTTTCTCCAGATTTTTAAATCTAGCAGTTAGGAGGGACTTTATGCTCATTAACTATGGTCTTAACTAATTAACGTACACAGTGTCCCCCCCAAAATTGACATCATTTAAAATGTGAATATCTGAGTAACTACATGTTCCAGGTAAACAAAATTAAATCTGCTTCATTTTGAACAATAAAAGATTTATTTATCAAAATTTGAACAAGAGATTCAAAGGGATGTAGATTTTATAACAGATTTCACAAAGCTTCATAAATGTTCAATATGCAGACGGCCTTTGTCATAACATACATCAAGTTGACAGTTGTGTTTCTGCAAAACACAGTGTAGCTTGTCTTGTGTAACATTCTCCAGCACCTCAGTGATTCTTTACTTATGTTCCTTTAGGCTTGTAGGAAGAGAGGGAATATCGACTTTCGTTTCACATAGCCACATAGAAAAAAATCCCAAGGTGTTAAGTCAGGTGAATGTGGCGGCCATATCAATCACACATTGTCATTATCATTGGCACACCCGATCCATCTTCCCAGTAGATTCTCATTGAGATAAGTCTACACAGTCAATTTACTTAGTTTTTACACATTTTGTTAGAATTTGAAGTCATCTAAGCGAGAAACGGCTATGTTATTAGACTACAAATTAATGTCATATTTTGGTGGGAAGCCCTGTATTACAAAGAATTTAAATCATAAACCAAACACATTTGTATTTTAAAAAAATTATCCACATCTTTTTTAGGCACATTTTACTCTATTTCACTGCTGTCTATACAAAAGACAGACATCACGACAGTTTTTATGGGCTCAGTAGTGTTTCATTTGCATTTCCTGTCCATGAGAAGTCATACCCCGTGGAATCCCATTGTCTTCAAAACCTGTGGGTTGTTTTTGTGCTGTGTGAGTCTAGTGACAAACTAAATTATGTTTCTCTATAAAGCAGTGATACCATTCAACACTAACTATAAAGTTTTCCACCATTGTTCTCATCTTTCTGATTTCCAGTGCCTAGAGATGCTTGTCAGTTGTGTTAATTCCAATGCTGGTTATTCTGCATTTCTTCACCCACTCGATCAACTCTTTTTTCCAACTTTGGAAATGTTGCTGATTTCTTTCTATTTGCCTTCTTTGACTTGTGCATGGGCTGAAGTGAGACTTGATTTTGCACTAGAGTTACATATTGCAGAGAACTACCAATGAAATCCAAAGTATCTGTCTATATTTCTGAGATGAGGTATTATGTATTCTATTTACATTATTTGGACTATTGTCCTCATCTTTGTTGCCATAATTATCATGTTTCAGCCGTTGTACATTCCAGCCTTCTTCAGGTGGTTGGAATGTCGAACTGAACCTTTTATTTCACTCGTTGGGGTAGACTGTTCTAGTTCCACGTGCCATGTCTAATGGATGTCAGTTATCAGTTATCTCTTTAAGGACACATGGCACAGTGGATAAAGGCATTGGTTAGATCCAGTGACAGAACCCAAAGAGTTGTGAGTTCAATACCTGGTTAAGGTAGTGGAGAATTTGGAGAGGTGAATTAACAGGAGATAATTGATAACTGACATGGCACGTGGAACTAGAACAGTCTAACCCAGTGAGTGAAATAAAGGGTTCAGTTCGACATCAACTAATGCTTTTATCATTTGGCCTTGTCTTCTTTGGACATTCATGAGTAATTTTTTGGAACTTATAAACCAAATGCTTCAGTAACCATTTTTTACCATATTACAATTTTTATATTCAAATAAAAGGTTAGGAAGGAAACTGCCATCAATACTGGAAAGAGTGATAACAGCTACTGGACTTGAGAAACCTATTTTCTTGAAAAATTGTTTAAAGAGAAATATTTTATAAATTTCAACCAAAATTTGTATTGGTCTTCAAATAAAAGGTTAGGAAGAAAAATATCAATACTAAAAAAAGCAATAACAGCCATCTACTGGACTTGAAGAACCTATTTTCCTGAAAAATTGTTTGAAGAGAAAGATTTTACAAATTTCAACTGAAAGCACTACTGGATATTCAGTCAATGAATGCCAAATGTTTCCTCATAAGGAAACGGCTATTATTACCATGATCATTACGATTCCCAGTAAAATAAGGATAAGGAATGTGAATTCAAATCTTACTTGGAGATTATTTCTTATTTCAACTCTATACCACTAACTGAACAGTTTTAGAATAATAACTTGAAAATTGTGATAAAGGGCAACATAATAAGAAGCAAATACTATTTAGAAAAATATAAGATATGTAAGTCATATATGATTGTAGAAAGAGAGTATTATATATATATATATAATTTCTATTTTTATTCCCAACTTCATATACACTCAAAATAATAGCTTAATTTCATTTTCAACAACACAAACAATACTTTGAAAATTATTTTTCTTATGCCAAAGGGTTTTACTTTCTTTGTCATTATATTTTTTACTCTTACCTTTTGCAACAGAATTCAGAAAATTGCTTGTGGCTAAATACAGGTTACACTAAACCTACTTTAATCCTTTAAAATGGTTAAACTTGAAGTTTAACAGGCAGAAAATGTATAATAAATCATATGGCAAGGTTTGAAAATAAAAAATACAAAAACGATTTTACTAGATTTAAAAAAAAATAATTTCACCCCAAGCATAGCAAGAAAGCCACTAAGATGCAGGTGGTTAAAGAATATAAGTAAAAGAAAAACATTATTAAGGAGCAAGAACAATAAAAGACAGAAATTAAAAAGACAGAAGATAATGATTGACATTGCATTTAAATTTTAAAAATTAAACTTGACTAGAAAGTAAGAAGCCGGAAAAGAGTTCTACGAATGAGTGCAAGAAAATGGATTTAAGATTCCATTAGTTAGGTTCAGGTGGTTGATTGTTCAAAATGTCACACATTGCTGGGTTATTCAATGTCAAATTTTGGATAGGGAATCTAGTGAGGCTTGAACTCACTACTCAATGTTAATAAGCATCCAGAGGAGTCTCACTAAGCATTGCTCTACACCGAGGCTGCATGCATTCATTAAATCACATTCACATTATATGTTTTGTAGTTATAGTATTAAACTAACTCAAATGTTTTTATATGATTGATTTTGGCTTATTATGAGTAAACACCAATTTTTTAAAGAAAAGGGATACGGAAATTATTAGACCATAAAAATAATTGTTCAGGAAGAGGGGAAACAGAATTGACAGAGTTGAATGTTAAAGAAAGACATTTATTAAAAATTTCTGTAGTATGAAATGTGTATTTCTTTTCATGTAAATGTAAAATTGTTCCTGTTTTGAAAGTTTGGTGTTTGAAATTTGAAGTGAAGACATATTTCAAACATCATTTTCTCTTTGTTTCATTTTTCAGGGGGAAGGGAAGAATGTTTTGTATGCTTTTTATTGATTTTTTTTTTATCTTCAGTTTCATGTTTATGTCTTGTCTATTACGATTGGTTATAATTCTGTATTGATGCTTCAAGATAAATATATCATCTACCAATGAAAATTATTTTTCCTCTTTTACAATAATAATATAGTAGTGAGGCTAATCTTCATTAGACAACAAACAAAAGTGGCTTAGTAAATAAAACACAAAAATGGACACTCTCAATCTTATGGTTCAATTGTAATAATATTAGATATACATTGATTCAGTTATAGGTCAGCCATAGTCAAGTTTATAGAGTCATTGTGAACTCCATGATGGATATATCTCCTTCTTCTTAGTGCTATGTCTTTTCAGGATGCTGATGATCATAGCTCTCCACAATTTCCTATGCTTTATAGTTCGTAATAAATTTTGTCTTTTTGTTATCTCTCTTAAACCCTGTTTTGCTATTCATTTACACAAGCACACTAAGTAGGTCATTTGCTGCTTTCCCCTGTCTGCTTTCAATTTTCCAAACCCCCTTTCCTCATAATGTGCCATAGAAATTTCAATTCTTACTGACGTTACTTATTAAGTATGTGTCCTTTTAGTTTTCATTTTCTCTAAAACTTTTTCATTGCTACATACAGTTTTACATTCCAAGTTGTCTTTCAAGTTGTCCTAGACTGGTTGCCACCCAAGGCTGAGGAACTTAGTCCATTCTGCTATTTAACCAATAGTTTTGGGGGAAAAGGATAGATTCTTACCATTCCCAAGTGAATATAACAAATTTGATTGAAATTCAAACTTGGCATGCTGATTTCTCATTCCAAGATGCTAACCATGCCACCACCTGCACATCCTAGGGTTCACTCAATGAGAAAAAAATTACTTTCATGATTGTAATTATTGTATCAGATTTCTGAGAGAACTATCTTTAGCAGACAGAACTGATATATGGAAATGCTTATTTATAAAACCTCATTTTCATTTCTTAACTTGATCTGTCATTTAATAATTCCACCCTAGAACCAACTTACTTTTTTATTTAAAGAGATTAGAAATTTCTGGGATATGTAATGAGGAAGGAGGGCTTGGAAAATCTGATACTCACAGGAGAAAGAGAGCAATAGAGGAAAGCAGCATGTAACAAACTTGGTAAGCTTGAGTAAATGAATGGTAGGCCAGAGTTTGGGAGAAATAATCAAAAGACAAAATATATTAAGAACTAAACAAGACAGAAGGATGTGGAGGATCATAATTACCTATGTCCTGAATGAAAACTGAACATAAAAGAAGAAATTTCAGGAAAGATCAACATAGCGACAGGCTTGTCAATCTTTGGATTATATTTTTAAAAAGACAGAGGTGATAAGGATGTGCTTTCCCTACATACAAAGTGTTTCCAAAAGGCTTGCATCTGAACAAAGCTCCAATCATTGACATGAATAGGAGAAATTGGCAAAAGGTAGATCTTTGGCACCTCAAAATCAGATGCTTCAGGCAGAAGGAAAACTGTGTTTTAAAAATTTCTTCTACCTTGCAGCTTTATTTTTTCAAAGGAAAGCATTTGGGCAGTGTTTCTTGACCTTTTTAAGCTAGGGCACACCTAGCAACAAATGAAAATATCATGGCAGACTATCATGGCAAAATTTTTAAAGAGCATGCATTTAAATGTTATGAAATAAAGGCATAGATTACACTATTTACATTATTCAGACTATCACCGTCATCTTTGTTGTCATATTTATCACAACGTTTCAGATGTTGTACGCTCTGGCCTTCTTCATGTGGTTGGAATGTTGAACTGAACCCTTTGTTTCACTCACTCGGGTAGACTGTTCTAGTTCCACGTGCCATGTCTAATGGATGTCAGTTATCAGTTATCTCCTGTTAATTCACCTCTCCAAGTTCTCCACTGCCTAACCAGGTATTGAACTCACAACTCTTTGGGTCCTGTCCCTGGATCTAACCAACAACTTTATTTACTGTGCCATGTGTATGAATTTCTGGGACTTATAAACTTAATGTTTTCAGCAACCATTTTTACCAGTGCTCACATTGCAATTTTTGCTGATATCATTCATGTTTTTTACCAGAGCTCAAATTGCAATTTTTGGTGTTATTATTGCTTTTCTCTGGTGCTTCTTTTTACTGGTTCCCATATTGTATTCATTTCTATGCTTGGTTGGCTCAGGAGATTTTTGTGGTCTAGCATATGTGCTGATTCCTTAAGTTTATGAATTTTCTAAGATTTCAACCTTATCCCACAAGGGGCGGTGATCTCTTTTTTCTTTTCATATATGGTCAGCCACACCTGATTTTTCCACTTCCCCTCATGTTACAGCTTATTGGTATTCTTGAAGCCTTACCTTAACGGGGTAGCCTGTCTACTTTTTATATTTCTTTCTGCAGCTGCATGGGATAGTGTACACACAGTGTTTAGTCATGTTCTCCTCTATGGGGGGGGTCTTACTCAGGAGAGATATCTGCGAAGTGTTGTCCAGCTTTCAAAGGTTGTCCTAATGTTATATAGACTGCAGATTCTTTGTATTTTCTCCGGTAACCCCTTTACATAAGGCAGGCAGACTGTTTTCTGAGTGTTGTTGTCCTCCTCTTGTAACCGCCTATCCCAGTTTTTGGGGCAGCTGCCATGTACCCAGGGTAGTTGTTACATTGTAGGGTACTACTTATACTGACCAATTCTTTACTTAATGTCTCTGGGTCACCACTTATGACTTTTGCTCGGATACTTCACAGATACCTCTCCTGATAAGACCCCCACTACCATAGAGGAGAACATGATTAAAGACTGTCTGTATAGGCCACATTTATATATTAGGCCACAAAAATCTCCTGAGCCAACCAAGCATAGAAATGAATACAATATGGGAACCAGGAATAAGGAGTGCCAGAGAAAGCACTGATAACAATGAAAATTAAAATATGAGCTCTGGTAAAAAAAAAAAAAAAAATGAATGATAACAGCAAAAATTGCAATGTGAGCACTGGTAAAATGGTTGCTGAAGACATTAAGTTTATAAGTCCCAGAAATTTATACAAAGATGTCCTTAAGGACACATGGCACAGTGGATAAAGGCATTGGTTAGATCCAGTGACAGGACCCAAAGAGTTGTGAGTTTAATACCTGGTTAAGGCAGTGGAAAACTTGGAGAGGGGAATTAACAGGAGATAACTGATAAGTGACATCCATTAGACATGGCACATGAAACTAGAACAGTTTACCCCAGTGAGTGAAATAAAGGGTTCAGTTCAACATTCCAACCACCTGAAGAAGGTCTGAGCGTACAACGGCCAAAATGTTGTAATATTTATATTATTTCATTGTCTGAATAATGTAAATAGTGTACATAATACCTCATCTCAGAAATTATAGGCAGATACTGAAGCATAGATTAAAAATAAAATACACACACAACTATGAACTATTTGTATAGCATATTCAGTTTGAAATCTGGTGTTTTTTTGCAATTTCTTCAATGTGTTATACTCCGTCACAATTAGATCTCATTCTGATTCATTCTGCATGCTGACCGAATATAACTGCCATGAAGGCAGAAGATGAAATCACAAAGGTTGTGCATTGGGCTCCATGCACCGCCAAGTGAACTCCAGTGGTGGCCAATCACAAAAATTCTTACTGGTAAAAGAGATGCCCCTTGGGACTACCAGACCTGTTTAAAAGCAGATACTAAGGACAGACACAGTCGCGGCTTGGTGTGGCCACTGGCCGCCACACAGGGCGATGCTGCAGCTGCTACCATCACTATGACAACAAAGTTGCAGATTGGCCACAACACAAAGTACAACTACCACTGACATCGCAACCTTCACCACCACTCAACATGACCACATATCTCAACAACTCTTACCATTTCCTGGCTTGACCTACCACCACAGCTATCTAGTTTTCACTCAATACATCTCTACCTCAACTCGCTTACAAGGTATTCCCTTCACAGTTAATGCAGTGACCTCCATTTCAAAGAACAGCTCTACCTTGATTCATTTACAAAGCATTCCCTTCACACTTGATGCAGCAACCTCTGTTCCACAGAACTGGCCTCCCAGCACCTGCCATCATCTCGGCCTAGCTTGACCCATTTACAAGGCATTCCCTTCACAGTCAACCCCAGTAACATCAATTCCACAGAACAATTCTACCTTCACTCGTTTTCAAGGCATTCCATTCACATTCAACACCAGTGACCTCCATTCCACAGAACAGGGCTACCAAGATCACACCAATCCGATGTCAACCCATTTCAACACAACAGGTTGTCCAACCAACAAGATGACCTACAACTGTGACCTCCATCAACCAAACATGCACCAACCATATCCTGTGATCTCAGCCATGCTGGCACAAGAAATGATTCAACTCCTGACACTACATGTACGCATGATCATTATTCCTGTACTCTTTACCAATAATAAACATTGTTTCACTCTAATCTTTGTAATTCCTTTCTCTAGCTACCATACGCTTAATATAATAAATTTTTGGTCAAATGTGTGATAAGTAAACCTCCATTTCTTCTTCAGTTGAGCATAGTCTTTCTCGCTTATTATTTTTTATGTTATTTAAGGTTGAGAAGCCTAATTCATATAAATAAGAAGTAGAAAATTACAATAAAACTAATGAATCCTTTTTAGCTAATGTGGGATAAAAAGTTTAATACTTATTAATTTATTCAAATACTAATATTGTACCATTCATTACTACTTCCACACATGCATATATATGTATGCCATGACAATATTACAATGGATGAGAATCATTGCTATAGAAGAAAGCTGGAGATGAAGTCCTTAGGAAAGTCAATAAGGAAGATTTCACAAATCCATTGTCTGGCAATTCTTGTAGTGTGAGGGGACACCATTTGTAATGATCTTCATGCCTGTGGATTTTGAATTTCAAATCTTGAAATAATAGGTCTCTCCCTCTGCCAAGATGTTTCCACTATAATATCTTTTACATAGGTTTTATGTTGTTGGGATTTTTCATGTGACAGTTTATATTATGCCCTATATCATTAAGACATTACTTTGCAACAAAAAGATCTTTTATGGTGTCCTGGTGATGCAGTGGCCATGTTTGAATGTTATTTTTATATAATTTTTAGGGTCAAACAGGCCTCATGAGTCCACAACTGGATTATAATATTCTAAACAAAATCATATATGAGATACAACAAAATAAGTATAGAAATAAATGATAAATTGCTTTATTCTACATTTCAGAGAAATTATTGTATATTTTAAAGAACATATATGTATACAGAAATAAAAAAAATAGCTTATCTGTTGGTGGCAATATGTTTTATTTCAAACTGTTCAGAATGTCTGCCGTCTGTGGCAGTTGAAAACAAAAAAAGAGAAAAGTTTTTATTCTTTTGGCAGTAATCTGAAGAAGCCCTTTCAAAGGGCAAAACATGTCATATTGAAGTTTTTCCACATTGTCACCCAGTTACATGTTTTAATGAATACCAACAACCAACTGCCTTAGCTGGGGTTTCAACATTGTGCTCTATTTAATTATTCCCCTCTTCCAACTCTGTAGATGGCAATAGGCAGCAGTAAGTTTGTCAAACCTGCTAGTGAAAATAGACTGAACCATTTGGTTCAATATATACTCACAAAATTTTTATTTAATCAGTTCTTATCTACTTGGGGAGGTTATACTCACCAAAGATTTTCCTGCAATCCCTCTGTCTTATATATATATATATATATACATATATATATAATATATATATATATATATATATATATATATAAACAAATGTTTGGAGGTACAAAATTTATAAATAGTTTTAAAAACTAGGAAACCATTGATTTTAATATTAAAAAGTCTCTAGAGCCCTTTCAGCCAACATCTCATCAGGAGACAATCGTTGGATCAGCGAAATGAATAATAGCGATATTGAAGAGCAAAAAAGAGGGGAATGCCCAAATCCACACACTAAAATAACGAACATGAGTATATATACTTGTAACGAGGAAGGGTTATCGTTGGTAAATAAATAGCGAGGGACAGTTAAAATAAAATATCCCCCAACAGATTTAGAGACCTTATAAATTCTTTCTGAACGGCAGAGAAGGTTTGTTTAGACCGACATTCCAAATCCTATACAGAAATTCCAAAATCTTCAAATGATTATTGGAATCGAGCCTTTATGAAGGAAGACAATTCTAGCCACTCATTTTTTACAACCAGAGAATGCTTATTCTCAACAGATATGAACAATCATTCGAAATTCAACATATTAATCACCCGATCCAGGAACAACACCAGCACCCTTGTCCGGTTTACAAATATAAATATCAAAGGAACAACATATTCATTGCTTATTCGCTCCAGATATGGTTGTGAAGAAGGTGCTGATTAATTTTCACCTTTCAAAGAGTGAAAGGTCTTGTCGAGGGGCTTGCAATTTTGTATTCTCCGATTAAGATTCATAAAGAGGTGACACTGGCAGCATTTGAGGTGTTGTTCTCCCAACTTAAACACCATGTTCCTTCTTCATCGGATCACGTTATTACATTGAAGTCAAGGTTGAAAGACTTGGCTTATCGTTATTGTAATTCTTCTATTGACTCTTTTTTGATTTTGTCTGGTCAAAACTCAATTTAAGGTTGTTAAATCATTGAAATCTAATAATGATATTTATATTTGTAAACCGGACAAGGGTGCTGGTGTTGTTCTACTGACCGGTAGATTACATCCAAAAGATGTTGACTATTTTGAATGATTCAGAAAAGTTCAAAAAATTGGTCCAGTTGAAACTTGTGACAACACGTACAGAAATGAAATTAAAATTCAGAAACGTCTATTATACTTGTCTCAGAAAAGGTTACTTTTCTAAAGAGACTTATGACAGGATTAGACCTTCTGTTTCCTTAGACCAAGGCTTTATGGTCTTCCAAAAGTTCATAAGAAGGACGTTCCATTGAGACCAATACTTTCAATGATTGGTTCATCCCAACATTCTCTGGCTCAATGGCTTCTGCAGGTCATACAACCGGTCCAAACATTTTTTGCTAAGCATTGTATACCTGATTCGTTCACGTTTGTTGAATGCCTACAGGCCATACAGTCTTGCCCTGAGACTGATTTTATGTGTTCCTTTGATGTGTCCAGTCTATTTACTAACGTACCATTGAGGGAAACTATTGATATCTGTGCAGACTTTTTTATACGAAGGTAACATTGCTCCACCTCCTTTTCCTAAGGATATATTTATAGAACTCATGATACTATGTACTAGTTCGGTGGAGTTCAGTTTTGACAATATTATGTATAGTCAAGTGGATGGGGTCGAGATGGGCAGTCCCCTTGGCCCTGCATTGGCTGATATTTTTGTGGGCTACCATGAAATGTTACTTTTCGGCAAAGTGTCTAAACCATTTGTTTACGTTAGATATGTCGATGACACCTTTGCAACATTCTCTAATAAAAGTGAGGCTGTTGAGTTCTTTAATGAGCTTAACTCCTTACACAAATGGTTTGTCTTTTCACTATGGAAGGGGAGAAAGACAATTGTCTGCCTTTTTTGGATGTTTTTGTTGAACGCAGTAGAGGTGGTTTTATTACTAGCATTTATCATAAACCCACCTTTTACTGGACTTTTATTTGAATTGGCGTTCATTTGCTCCTGCATCAAGGAAAATTAATCTCGTTAAAACCTTGGTGTATAGAGCGCTTAAAGTGTGTTCCCCTATTAGATTGGACCGTGAATTTGGGAACATTAGGAGATTTTCCTTAGTAACGGCTATCCGGAGGCCCTTATTGACTACATTATAAGTAAGAAAACTAAGGAATTTT
The DNA here is from genome assembly GCA_903632075.3 of Acanthosepion pharaonis. Taxonomy (NCBI): domain Eukaryota; kingdom Metazoa; phylum Mollusca; class Cephalopoda; order Sepiida; family Sepiidae; genus Acanthosepion; species Acanthosepion pharaonis. The sequence goes on along the minus strand of CAHIKZ030000446.1, from coordinate 3,804,330 downwards.
ATTCTCCTAAAATCCAGGGGCCTTCTAAATGTCCGGTTTATTTGAAGATTCCTGATTGGGGATAGTGGTCAGGGCTTAATTAAGCAGGTTAGCAAGTTGGTTTCCGGTTTCCCTCATCAGTTGCTTTACGAGCATTTTTCAAACTAGGTCTGCGTTTCCGTCTTTTTCGCAAGGATGTATTGCCTCTACATCAAATTGAGTAATTTAGTATATGAATTTAATTGCCAGTGTGCTGCTGGTTATGTGGGGCGTACAACCTTGCATTTGGAAACTAGAATTAATCAGCACGTTCCTTCCAAATACGACTTGGTAAGATAGATAGAATATGCTATCTTCCCCATGAATATGGAATCGGCTATTGCTCAACATTTAGTTGAGAATATAGCTTGTGCCAAGTTGTATAAAAAAGAGTGGTTTAGAATTATTTATACAGCCGATTCCAATAATCATTTGAAGATTTTGAATCGGTCTGTATAGGATTTAGAAAACCTTCTCTGCCGGACAGCAGAAAGAATTTATAAGGTCTCTAAATCTGTTGGGGGATATTTTATTTTAACTGTCCTCGCTATTTATTTACACGATAACCCTTCCCTCGTTACAAGTATATATACTTGTTCGTTATTTTAGTGTGTTTCCTTTTTTTTGCTCTTCAATATCGCTATTATTCATTTCGCTGGATCCAACGATTGTCTCTTGATGAGATGTTGGCTGAAAGGGCTCTAGAGACTTTTAATATTAAAATCAATGGTTTCCTAGTTTTTAAAACTATATATATATAGAGAGAGAGAAACCCAGATATAAGAGAGATATTCTCTGGTCCCAAATTAGAGCCTGTGTTAATGTATATAAAATAGACCCAACCCAGATATAAGAGACTTCTTCTCCGGTCCCGACAACTCTCTTATATCCGGGTTACACTGTATATATAAATGAGAAAAAGAAAAGTATGAGTAAAATTCTACTGAACATAGCATTTACTTTTAAAAAAGTGCTCAATACAAAGTAGAGCAATATATTATTATTATTATAAGAAATTATAATAAAAACATGTTGAAATCACTACACAAAAGGTTTCATATTTCAATACTTTCATTGTACTTCTTCAGGAGATGGTAAGTAACTGGTGATTAAATGAATTTTTTTTTAATGACCTTATGCCCCCCACTCCACAATTTAACTTTCAAAAAACAGATAACACTTTATTTTTAAATTTTCTTAAAAATCATTTAATCACCAGTTACTTACCATCACTTGAAGAAGTACTTCCAAGATATATAAATTTTTGTAATTGTTTGATTTTGGTGTCACCATTTACTAGTTCACATCTTGAACTGTTCCTTTTGCTGATGATCGTATATACTGACTTTTTACAATTGATGCTTAGTCCTTTCTAGTCTCTTTTCTTTACTTCTGAAGGAGTTCTGGTAGTTTATTTTCTATATCTGTTATCAACACTGCATATCTCATATTGTTAAGATTGAGGCCACCAATAATAAATCCTGGTAGGACTTCTAATTCTCTCAAGATCACCTCTGAAAATAGATCTCTTTTGGCAAGTTCTATTTCCCTTAGTAATTCTAGAAACAGATTAGATTTCTCTAGGAATATTCTATTTTTGTAAATAGACAAACAGAAGCTGGTACCTAATAAAATCTATCATTATTACAATTTTCTTCAACCTCTCATTATCCCCAGTGTGGCATTTTGCAAGCACTTTTATGATGTTAGTGATAAAAATTGTCAATTTATTTTACTGCTTTCAATGGAATTTTATCAACGTAAGAGAAAAATATTTTTTTTTATTTTTAAAAAGTTTCAGTGACATTTCAGAATTATTATAAAGTGACTGGAAAGTGGAAGATCGTTGATTGCCTTTTGCGATAAAGAGAAGCTCTGTTCATTACCAAGCAGTAAAATTTTTTTTTTATCTGTTTTTTTTTTTTTTCTTGACTGTCCCTTTTGTATCATAATATGAAATAATCATCTTCCTCCAAATCAAAATTGTTTTCAATCCTCACTGCACTGATAGGCATGTCAGTATTATTACTGCATTGAAAATAAGCTGTCAAGGTCTATCCACTTATAGATTCTCTCGAACAAGAGTAAAATGACTAGTTTCATCTCTTCATTATTATCTTTCTTAAAATAAACTCTTCTCAGCATCTTGTGATAATGAAAATGCTAAATAATCTCACAGTTTTCATAAATAATTCCAACTTGGGGATTATATTTGCCACAAACTGTCAAATGTTTGGCGTCACATTTAGAAAACCTGACAATATTTTTATATATTTCTATTCTTTTTTTCTTCATTTTTAATTAATTTTCTCAACATATTCTTTATTTCATTTGTAACTTTCTGTTTTTTATTCTACTTCATCAGAGAATTTCTATCTTGGATTTTTCCACTTCTTAAGACAGCACATTCTCTTGTCATAACTTTTAAGATCACAAATTCTATCATCATAACAATCAATATCATAAATTATATTTTCATAACTCTCAAGATCATAAATATCATAACTGTCAAGATTACAAATTCTATCATCATAATACTATTCTATTTTCATATATCTAAAGATCATAAATCACAAATTCTATTTTCATAACGCTCAAAATTATAAATTCTATTTTCATATCTTTCAAGATCATAAATTCTATTCTCATAACATTGAATATCATAAATGTCACAAGATAATAAATGTCATAACTCTCAAGATCACAATTTCTATCATCATAACACTCAATATCATAAATTCTGTTTTCATATTGCTTGAGATCTTAAATGTCATAATTTTCAAGATCATAAATTCTATCATCATAACACTCAATATTATAAATTCTATTTTCATATCTCTCAAAATCATAAATATCATAACTTTCAAGATCACAAATTTTATCATCATAACACTATTCTATATCATATCTCTAAAGTTTGTAAATGTCATAATTTTCATTATCACAAATTCTATTGTCATAACTCTCAAAATCATAAATTCTATTTTCATATCTCTCAAGATCGTAAATCACATAACCTTCAAGATTACAAATTCTATTGTCATTTACTTTCAAGATTTTAAACTCTATTGTTATAACAATCAAAATCATAAATTATATTGGCATAACACTCAGTATCACAAATTCTATTTTCATATCTTTCAAGACTGTAAACTATATCATAACACTCAATATCATAAATTTTATTGTCATATCTCACAAAATCATATATTTTATTGCCATAACTTTCAAGATCACAAATTCTATCTTCATAATACTCAATATCATATATTCTATTGTCATATTTATCGAGATAATAAATTCTATTGACATAACATTCAAGATCACAAATTCTATTGTTATTACACCCATTATCAATAATACTGTCATAACATTTGACATCACAAATTCTATTGTTATAATTCTCAAGATCACAAATTCTAATGTCATATTTCTCAAAATTGCAAATTCTCTCGTCATAAGATCATGCATATTTTTCACATGTAAAAATGTAATCCCATCTGTTAATGACAAGAGTTACTGCTTCACTATATACTGTAGTGTATCTGTAGGCTGAGAAGGTTAATACTTTTCAAACTTATTTTTAAAACTGAATTTGTTTGCATGTTTGTCGATATTTTCTTTTTAGAACTATTTTAACTCAGCATGGCTATAATTTTGTAAAATTTCAGCTTTAATTACTTTTAAAGTTTTGGTTCTGCTTTTAATTGCATACTCTTAATATTGATGCTTAATTTTTTTTTTATAATTGGGTTTTTATAATAAACATTTTTTAAAAATTAATCTTTGGTGTTAAGTTAAACTGGGAGCTGTGTTGCTGTATCCCTTTGGTGCAAATGAAAATTCATGCATTTTTCTCCAAAGAGCAGATAAAAATTAGCTTTTCTTTGAACTACAAAATAAAAAATAAAAAAAATAATAACATTTAATCCTTGCAAAAGAACTTAAAAGGGTTTTTGTTATCACAATAGATTATCAGTTTAGTCAGAAGCAAGACAAGAAAATACAGAGAATGAATTAATTCAGGTCATTAAAAATCATGTATTCCACTCCAGTGTTAAATGATAAAATTTTTGCCTGTATGGCATTATATTGAGAAAAGGATAAAAGCAATAACTGACTGGAGCCCAGGATAAAGATTGTTTTTATTTAATGGACTTTATCATAAGACTCTGATTTTTATTACTAAATAATATTAATTTATAAAATAGAATTTATTAATAAAGTATCATAAGTTGCCTTTCATTTGTCTTTTATAATAGCCAATATTTTTTTTTCATTTAATGTTCTTTATCATAGGACAGTTAATTTTATTACTAAATAATATTAATCTATAAAATATTATTTATTAATAAAGTAACATAATTTACCTTTTTTTTGTGATGTAAACAAATACTTGTCACTTTCATGATGCTTTTTGTCGTATAGACTTTGTAATTGCCAATACCACTATAGTACACCATTGAACAAAGCTGGTGTCAGACGCCTTCAAATATCACTCACACTAGTCATACTTGCTTGATAATACTTGCTCGAATATTAATCCGTTTAGTGATTAGTACAGAACAATAGTATACAGAATAGTGAACCATGTAGTAATAGAATAGAAGTTCAGATCATTTAGATGCCTTGTGACTTCCTATATATGTATTTCCTCTATGGTCACGTGATCCACTTGATTCAATAATGGGATCACCTATGTTTTCCCACTGGCAATCTATGTTCAAACTCAAGTGTCGGCAGTGACACTTTATTCCTATATAATACCTTTCATTTTACTTTTATAAAAGCTAGCATTTTTTTTTATTATTCCTGAACTAAATCTTATTTATGAGAACCTAGACTTCCATAGATATTCAATAAGATCCAAAGTCACTGCTGCCCAAAAAGGTAAGAACCTCTTATACTGTATGACATTATGGTGATATAAACAAAAATATTAGTTATATTGATATGTATTAGTAGTAGTAGTAGTACTCAGTTTTAGAGCAATAAAGTAAATTAATGTGCATAGACAATATGGATTTGATATATATATACTTGACTCTCCCGTCGAATTCGATGTATGAGGGTCAAGCAGATCAGTTCCCAGGAAACCGACAGCCCAACAACAGCACATGAGATTTGATTATAGTGGTGAAAGTTTCATGCAGGACCATCCCCACTTTTTGAAAGTATGAATCAAAACTTTTCTAGCAAGATTAATGCTTGACAAATGTACATATAAGTTTTAGATTAAAATAAAATTCTTTTCATTTTTCATTCAAAATACTATATTTTAGGAATACGTTTTCACAACATCACCCATGTGACGCCGACATGATCATATTGAAATGGAACGCTGATCTTGAAAAATTTCAGTTGTCTGTTTTGATTAGTCTTACTCTTATGTCCATCATCTTTTCATGTTGAATTAAATATAGTCTAATCTTAATTAAGTGTTATATGTCCTGAAGATGGTCTACTAGACCGAAACGTCCGACGTTGACATTATATTAACATTAAAACAGCATAATTGCATATTAGGATTTTTGTTTGTTTTTTTCGTATATTTTTCTTCATATTTATATGAATTGGGATTGAATATAAATCAAATATGGATTAGAGTCCAACAGAAGAATAGGATAATGAATAAATAGGAAACATGTATAAATTTAACTTGCTTTACTTTTATTCAAGCTTCATCAGATAATTAAATATGGAAAAATATGATAAAAGAAAATTATATTTTTTATATGTACTTCTGAAAACAAAATCACAAAATTTAAAATCCTACTCTTCAAAACTCTAACAACAAAATTTGGAAACAAACTATTTATCACCAACACTAAGATTTTTGCCACCACCTCCAAGACAATCAGATATATAGTGCATTAGATTCCAGGATTTATTACATAAATACCTGCATTGTAGGAAAAGCTACATAGGCAAAACATCTAGAAATCTAAGAGAGGTCTACATTGGGACAACCCTTTAAACTCGTTCATAACACACAGAAACAAAACATAACATAATTCATTATGTAGGAAAAGGAGCCCTGATAAATATTTCACTATCTATAAACACATGTCAAACACATTTTATTATCACAGCAACTTTAATAAAATCCATACTTAAAGAATATAAGATATGTCTACCTACAACCACAATTGGTGTAATTTAAATTCTTTCTCTCTCACACAAAACATCCCCCAATCAACAGACAGACAACCACCAGATGTAGATGAAAATGTCTATAAGATACTCAAATGCATGCACACACACACATAAATACGCATTATTAACTGAATCCCACATAGACCAGCTAGAAAAACAAACACAAAAATAAAAATACCAGAATTTTCTTTTTACCTCTTTGTTTCATTTTATGATAAAGCTTAAATAAAAGCAAAATGTGTTAAATGAATATACATTTCCTATTTGTTCCTTGTCCTACTATATATATATATATATATATATATATATATATAAGAAAAGACTAAAATGTCAACCAACCTTGTAACTGTTGCCAGCTGTGCCAGAAAGAGAAATTGGCCATTGCCACATATCCTGATAAAGGTGTTTTATTAAATGAGAGAAATCAGATTATGGTGCAGACATTTAAGTAAATATTTTTTAGGTACTGTAGTGAAAGAGATAATCAGCTACCTCAAAAAAGAGTTTGTGTTTTGTGTGCGATCTGCCAAAGAAAAATTACCAAAAATTAGTGAGTAAAAAATATTTACTTTAAGGACTAGAATCTATGCTAATGTTCTTCCCTCCCATGAATGACGTGACCAATCAGAAAGATCTCTCGGTGAACTAAAGCTGTTGCTCTTCACTTATAAAGGCAGGAGATTTTCTGAGCTTGGCAGATGAACACGCGTTTTTGCTGGTGAGAAGTGAAGGTTGGACATGTGACCCCATTTTGTCGTTTTTACACTGCTTGTTCCACTGTTATTATGGGCTATCGTTTGAACTGTGATTTGGCTACAAGTGTTGTGGTCGAGAGACAGAAGAAATCTATTGCAGACGTTTGTTGCTACTATAAAATGACAGTCTTTTTTTTTCTTTTCTTTACAACCACAGGTACCTATGAACCCAGATGAGCGAAATAAAATTAATTAATCTTTTTTTCTTGTCCCCTCTTTTCTTCATTTTTTTCTCTTTCCCTCCCCCATCCTTATACTTTTACCTTCTTACTTCCAGGGATCTGGTATACTGGAGTAGTTTTCTTTGGCTTGTATATCCTTCCACCTCTTTGAAGAGATCTTACGGCTGAAACGAGGGTTATGAGGTTGGTTGACATTTTAGCCTTTTTTTAAATATCTCAGCTTTACATATTTGATTTTGAATTTTCAATTGTGCCCTTTTTTGTTGTGTATACCTTTTCGGCACAACTGTTTTCAGTCTTCCTTTTACATTTCTATACATTTTTTTTTAAGCATTTCACCCCAAGTAAGGTGAGAAGCCAGTAGGATGCAAGGGTTTACAGAAAATTCAGAGCAAGATCAGATAGGAGTGATAGAGGAAAGGATGAGGAGAAGGATAGTGGATAGATCAAGGCAACTGGAGATGTTGATTGACATTACATTTGAATAGCTGGAGATTATAGCTCTCAGGGAAACTGGAATAGGGGAGGAAGTTCCACAGGCGAGAAGTGTGAGACATGAAGCTATTGGAGTAGAAGAGATGGCTACATTTAGGAGTTTCAACAGTGAAAGGGTGAGAGTGGGATGCCAGCCTCGTAGGGTGCTTGAACTCATGAAGTTTGGGAACCAGTGAATGCAGCTCCTCAGAGCAATTGCCATGAAAGTATTTGTAAAACAGACAGAGAGAAGCGACGGCGCGTCTGTGAGAAAGTGACTGTAGATGAGCAGGGCCAATTATATTGCATATCCACCTCTGGAGCCTATCAAGGCAAACAGAAGGGGCTCCAGACCATATATGGCAAGAATACTCCATGCAAGGGCGAATTGTTGATTTGTAGATATGGAGGATCGATTCCAGGGAGAAAAATTTCCTGGTGTGACACAGGTAGCCAACTTTCCTTGTCGTGGACATATACATATATATATATATATATATGTATGTACAAAAACAAGTGTTTCAAAGTAATATGGCCAAGTCTTGTAATGAGTAAACGTTAGTAATAAAAATAAGGACAAAGAACACGATTTTTATTTTCCTCTGTTTGTTGATTTCTCATTCTGAGCCTTTATTCATTACACCACCTGCACATCCAAGATTATAGCACCTGATATTCCTAAGCAGTTACCCATCTAGGTACTGACTAGGCTCAATGTTGCTTTCAGTAATCATACAAGAACCAGTTCTTTTATATGATATGGCTGTAAGCCTGTAGCTACAAGAGTGTCAATCAGGATAATTAGGAATTGTTTATTTAAAGTATAATTTTAAGTATACCTGTCTTGTGCCAAACTTACATATTCTCGTCTCAATAAGGTTACCTGGAGAATCGATTGACACCTGCTTAGGTTTAGTGATAAGAGATGGTCATTTGTTTGTTCAACATAGACCAGCAGAGCAACAACTTCCATAGTGTATTTCACTGTTAACACAGAATCCTGGCAGCACAGAATAGGAGGCTGTTAGCTGCAATTCTTGCCAGACTTTTATGTTCGCAGAGAGAACATCCAGAATATTGTTCAACCTGTTTAACTGCCATTCCCAGAAAGCAGGAAGGTGATCTACTGTTCCAGCAGGTCAATACCTGTGCTCCTCAACATGATTACCAGAACACTGAACATGTATGGGATATGATGGGATGATACTTGGCTTGTCTAACTGCAATTCACATGCAATATGCATTACAGAATTCTATTCACTCTCAGTAGAATTATATTCATGGGTGAGTACAAGACTATGTAATACTGACAGTGTAATATTATCAGGTTTACACTAGTTGATACACTAGTTACTTTTGAAAACAATATGTGTGATCATTTATATTAACCTAACTATATTAACTGCAAATTTAATCTTGAGTAAATTGAAACATCATAATTTCAAGAGGTTGTAATTTTATTTTCTCTCAGTATATCTATCTATCTATCTATCTATCTATCTATCTATCTATATATATATATATATATATATATAATTATATATATATATATATATATATATAATAATTATATAATAATGTGAGACTCTTCAGTAAATCAAATCAAGTTCTCTCAGTCACTGTGTTTATCTAAAAATAAATACACTTAAATTCACCTTCATTGTCTGCTGCATGTAGAATCCTCAACTGACACCAATTCAGTCAGGTTTCAATCCTAGCTAGATGCAACTGGACACCTAGCCACACTGATGAGCTGAGGGGGAGTGCTGGTCCGTTAAAGCTGATTGTTTGTAGAGGGGAAGGGATTATTTTTAAGTTATAAAACCAGTATAATCACTACCAGTGGTACATGTATATATGGCATAAATAAATATATACTTAATATAGATATATTAATCAAAATAACAAAAATAATAGATTTCTCACAGCTACTTTCTCATGCACATGCTAATGTACTTTATATACTGTACACATGTCTCATGTTTACAATTGAAAGGCCTGCCACCCTGCCAAGAAGTCACTTTGAGAACTAATACAACTGGTTCCGCCATGACTACAAATTGTGAAATACATTGCTGATAATTTGAAATATTTTTTCTAACATTTCTAAATTACAAAAAATACTCAAAAATTCTTCAATTAAATATTTTCTTCTGAATTACAATAACAAAAGATCTACCAATGAAAAGCTAACTTTTCTGAACTATACAAAAATTATCCAATGAAAATTTTTTATCAATTACAGTAAACACCCCCAAAATATTCTGTGAAAATTAATTTCTTTAAACCACAACAAATACACACAAATAACTTCAAAAAATATCTTCTCTCAATTAAAATTCACACTAAAAAAATTTCCAATGAAAAATGAACTGCTCTGATTTACAACAAACATGTGTAGAGTTTTAGATAGAACATACCACCTAGTGAGGTTTGTTAATGCCCTTTATACACTAGGAACAACCAAGATGAATTAAGGCCCTAGCCACAACTAGGTTCAGTCCAATCCTGAAAACAGGTTAGAGCAATTGTGCTACAATCAACATCCAGACTCACATCATGGAAGACAAGGATATTCATAGATATTAGTTGACCACCTCACCTTAGCTCAAAAGTAATATTGTAGTACAAACCTCATTGACTGTAAGTACCATGTTTATGCCACTTATTACATTGTTGCATTTAATAAAAATGGTAACGTATTTTGGCACCCTTCTTTAGATTTTCCTTTAGTACCTAGTATTTAATCTTGTTTGGAAGCTCTGTGAGGTAGTTGAGGTAGAAAGCCATTATAAAATAACAACCTGGCATATACATTTTCTTCTAGAAATGAAAACACTAAAAACATCACAGTTGAAAATAATAAAATCACCAATTAAAATTACATATAAATTATGATAAACACAGTTTTCTATGTATGTCACACTAAATGGTTCAGTCTTATTTTCAGGTTGTATCCAGTTTTACATGATCTCTCTCTCTCTCTTTCTTTTTCTCTCTATCTTTCTCTCTTTGAATTTGATTTTTAGGATTCTGGGATCAATGAGTGGCTGACAAATAACCTCACTTTTATTCCCATGCCACTTGAACATGTCTTTGTTTGAATGTTGTTTAGGGATTTACCTTTAAAAGCTTTAGCTAAGTAAAAGATAATACCTGCAACAGAACTAACTCTTTTTTCCAATTTCCCAGCAAGGTAGACTGGGCTCCTTAGCCTTGAGTGGCTATCAATTTAAGAGAAAGAAATCTCTGAATTTTAAACTGTGGGGAAAGCAACAGGAAACTACTCCAGTATTTTTCCTAAGAATGCATGGCAATTCACTGATAAAATAAATAAATATTCAGTACTAAATAGCAGACTTATAAATAGTTTCATGCAATTAGTAGGATCTTAGTAGATCTATTTTCATAGCACTACCTAAGAAACTAGGCAGAAATGAATGGAAGCGCCACTGAACAATCAGCCTAATGAGCCACTCTTCATCTGTATTCTGATGAATAGAGCGCGCAGCAGAATCGGGCCAGAGATAGAACAAGAACAGTGCAGATTCATCAAAGACACCAGAACAAGGAACACGGTATTCATGCTTAGAATGTTATCAGAAAGAGCAATACAGATGCAGAAAGATGTATATCTATGTTTCATAGACTATGCAAAGGCATTCGACAAAGTATGCCACAAAGACCTGCTAGAACTGCTCAGCAACCTTGATATATTCGGGAAAGATATCAGAATAATTGAGAACCTATACTGCAGCAAATGGCATACATTCACATCGAGAATGAGCTCAGCAAATATACAAAAATAGAAAGAGGTGTAAGGCAAGGATGTGTCTTCTCACCAGACTTATTCAGCAAGGCAATTCTGAAGGAACTGGAGATCCTACCAGGATTCATCACTGGCGGCCACAACCTTACCAACATAAGATATGCAGATGACATGGTACTGATAGCAGACACTGAAATAAAACTAAAAAACCTCCTACAGAAGGATGAAGAAGAGACTCAAGGCAGCGGAAATGTGGTTCTACAGAAGGACACTGAGAATTTCATGGACCAAGCATGTGAGCAACAATGAAGTCTTGGAAAAAAAAAAAAAAACAAGAAATAGGGAGGGAGTTTCACAGGCAAGAAATGTGAGAAAAAATTATTAGAATAGAATATACAGTTGCATCTCACTAGTTCAACACTAAAACTGTAAGACTAAGTTCCAATGTAGTCAGTCAGTTAAGTGCCATACGTGATACATGCTTGGATGACCATGTATCTTCTGATACATGACTGATGAGGCAGATTTTTTTCCTGCAGTAAGTTTCCATTTCTTTCTGTGGTAGACTGGTTGCCAACCAAGGCTAAAGAATCCAGTCTGTCCTGCTATTAAACCCACAGCTGAGGGGGGAAAAGAGATGAATTCATACTTTTCCCAAGGGTATTTGTGCATAGATGAATCTAACAAACTCAACTGGTATTTGAATGTAGTAGCATACTTAAATTCATGTAACTGAGGCACCAAGGATGAAAGCTCATCAGAAAAAAATGCTATAAAAATATTTGTTGAAAAGACTGAGGGAAAACGTGTCACATCAGTGAGAAAGTCACTGATGTTGAGATACCAGCTCTGGATCAATTACATTACAGATTCTTCTTTGAATTCTGTCAAGAATCTCAAGATATTTAGTAGAAGTACCAGGCCAGAGAATGAGGCAATATTCAGTACACAGACAAATTGTAGATTGATCCACCCATATATTTGGAAGAGCTTGCTCATCAGATGATATTGATTATGTGGTGGCTGGCTGCTCATATCTAAGTACGCCTATCTACTAGAGCAGCTAGCCAATCCCTGGCACGGATGCCTGCTCAGGCACATTTGTGTTTGTTCAACATCCACAGACCCCACCTGTAGTTTATACTGCAGCTCTTCCGAGCTGACCGTATAGTTTCTGGGAGAGAGCATGTCATTTGGAGTGATGAACAGTCTGAACGAGGCCAATATGCTCAAACCCTCGGTCACGATGACTTGCAACTTTATGGTGAATGCAACTATCAACAGCTCACTAAAAGTTCCAATTTCCCTTACAAGGCTTGGCTCAACCTGTGGTATGGCTTTCAGGTACTTTCTAAATGTGTTGCACAATGTGATCATCTCTCCAGGCCGATAACATCAAGAAGTTACCTTCCTTCATGAGATTCAAAATGGTGTCTGATATTTTGAAATCAAATATTTTAACCACTTGGCTACACAACCATCATGTTGATAATATTAACTGATTCAACATAGTCATACTTTTATAAGAATAATGATAAAAAATTGAATCATATTCCTTTGCTTTTGTTGTCAAACAAATACCAACAGCGGCATTTAAAGAATGGGCCAAAGGATGATGCTGGTACCTTCATCATTTGGAAACTCTGACAGGTACTGTCAGCATGATTGAGCCTTGGTGAGAACACCTGACATTCAACAAAAACAAGATGGCAGAGCAATCATTTTCAGAACTAGATAAAATCAGACAAGAGACAATAATAAAAGAAAACAAAGAGGAAAAAAATTGCTTAAATACACGAGGGCAATGATTAGTTCTTTTATGTCTGGTAAACTGATTCTCAAAAATTTAGCAAAGAATTTTCCATTCATTTTTCTTTTCTCATATTTTTTCCTAATGATAAGGAGAAAAAATAATGATTTTTTTTTTCTCAGCCCAGACAAAAAAGCAAAAGAAGTTAAATTTTCTTTCAACGGTGACAGTTTTTCTCTTTGCTTTATGAAAGTTAGCACTGACTATCTAGTCCATATCTATCTATCTATCTATCTATCTATCTATCTATCTATCTATCTATCCTTGCCTTTTCTATCTATCTATCTATTCTTCCATTTTCTATCTATCTATCTATCTGTTCTTGCCTTTTCTATCTATCTATGCTATTTCTTTCCTTCCATCTATGCCATTTCTATCTATCTATCTCTGTCTTCTCTATCTATCTTTCTATCTGTACTTGACTCTTCTATCTCTATCTATCTATCCTTGACTTTTCTAGCTATGATTTTTCTTTCTTTCTATTTAATCATATCTGCAAATTCTACTTAGTTCATATCTATCATTGTATTTTCCATCTGTCTGTCTGTCTATCTATCTATTGCTCTTTGCCTTTTTCGTCTGTCTATCTATCTAGCTATCTATTGTTCTTTGCCTTTTTCATCTGTTTATCTATCTATCTATTGCTCTTTGCCTTTTTCGTCTGTCTATCTATCTATCTATTGCTCTTTGCCTTTTTCGTCTATCTATCTATCTATCTATCTATCTATCAAGCTATATCTAGCTATGTCCATCTATACATATATCTCTGTCTTCTTTCTTTCTATCTATCTAATCTTGTCAGTTATTTCTACTTAGTTCATATCTGTCTGCCCATCTATTTCAATGATGGCAAAATGTGGCCCACAGTTTTTCTTAATTTCATGCTTAAAGGAAAATAACTTTTTCTTAAAATATTGTTGTATCCTTCTCACTTGTTCACTCACACACTCTCTCATACACAACCACATACATAAACAATGATTACATAAAATGTTTGTTGAATTTTGTAAACTTTCAGTGAATGTAACGTTTTCATCTTCTTAAACCATGATAATTGGGAAATTTTCAGCACCCCCTCATATATTTATTTGTTTGTTTCTCTTTCCCTTTTAAGGTATATCTTTATATACATGGGTACTGTTAACTATGCTCCCAAGGATTGAACTCTTATTCCTTGGTTAACAAAGATTGTTGAATTACCCTGTCACACCTGTTAATTAAAAATTAACCAACTCTTATCCATAAGAACCTTTTTAACAATAAGTTCAAGAGAAAAGATTCATTTGCCTCTGGATTCTATGTGCGACAATTTCATAGGCTCAACAGGTACATCATTAAGATACTGGTACTGCTAATAAAAAAAGAATTATTTTGCACTGCATATATTTTTCAAATTATAAGTACTGGATTCTGTAGTAAATATTAATATTGAAATTACATTAATTAATCCACCCATATCTTTCTTTTTTTCTCTCAGTCTTTCTACAGAGTGCAATGAGTAAATTGTCACTATTTTATATTTTTAATTTTGTGCATGTACGTTTCTTTTGGATTTTGTCGACTGCACAGTATAGTAGGGTCAGTTGGGCACCATCTGTGAGAAAAAGAGCACCATGATGCAATTCACTCCACCAGAAATTTGGAAACAGCATGCTGTACTGCTTGGCATTCATATCAGAAGCTCCAATATGAATATTTCAGAGTGTTTGGAGTGATCACTAGTGATGGCAATGTTATTCCTCCATTTATCTTCCAAAAAAGCCTCACTCAATGCAAAGTCCTGCATCTAGTGACTTGAGGAGGTAGTGCTGCCCTGGATCAAGAGAGTAGCTGCTGGAAGACCCTCTGTCTGGCCACAGGATTCTGCACCATGCCACCTAACTTCCCAAATTGCGACCCCCTGATTATTATGTGTGGAGGGCAGTTGAGCATGAGACCAACAAAACTCCTTGAAACACCAAAGATGAACTGAAGGCAAGGATTTTAGCAGCATTCACCAATTTAAACAAGGAGACCATCCAGAAGAGTTGCAGAAGATTTCAAAGTCATCTGGAGGCCACGGTTGAAGCCAATGGCAATTTTAGTGAATAAATTTACTCTTTAGTATTTTGGTAAATATATCTGTTAAAATGAGATATTATTGTAATTTTTGAGTAATTTAAACGACAATTTATCTATCGCACCCTTTAAATATATATTTCCCTAAATCTCTCTTTCTCTCTCTCTCTCTCTCTCTCTCTCTCTCTATATATATATATATATATATATATATATATATATATATATATAGATAGATAGATATGCATAAGTAAATGGTTTGTCTCTTAGCTGATTGATGTTACCTTCAGCATCCTGACTCCAGAGTTTAATAGACAGACCCATCCATCCACTCATCAGAGGTTTCAGCAATTGACTACTTATATTTCTTGATTTTTTTTTATATGCACATCGTTGGTACAAGTTTTTTTCACAGTGTGTGTGAGTTTGTCTGTTCATGTTCCCATGTGACTGTCTGTATGGAAGTGTGTACGCATAGAGTGTCATGAATATTTGTTCTTTTCATTATTTTTTTTTGCTTTCTCCACTTTACACTCACTCCTTAACCATTTTTCTCTTTTTTGTTTTTCTCCTTTCCTTTCAATTGTTGCTATTTAGTTTCCGTTTTTCTTTTCAAGACATGTCATTTTAATTTTTGAGCATTCTAGTCTTTTTGTGAGTTAGGAAAATCGTATTTAGCTTTTTACATAAATAACTGATTTTAATGTTTAAATGATAAGTAAATATTTGTCTTCACTTAGCTATTATTCTGTTTTCTTATCTGGTTAGGTGGTATCTTAAGTATTAATTGTAGGTGGCTAGGTTTATAATTAAATATTTATTTATTATTATTTGAATGTGTGTGTATATGCCTGTAATTATACATTTGCTCACATGCACACACACATACAGGCATGCATATACATATATAGATATACACATGTGCATATTTATACATATACAAACACATGTACACAAGCACATGTACACTTGTGTCTGTGCATTGTTATTAATAAACTAGTGCTTAAATGATAAAGTTATTTTTTTCTATTTTTAGGATATTAATCATGGTTGGTTGGGTTTATGGAGTGTTTTATTTGCTGTTTGTTTGGATATATACATATAGAGCATACAATATATACTCCTGCACATACATAAGCACATACACACTGTGCTTTGATGGCAACTGTTGTGATAAGTTTTTCTTTAGTGCCTTGATTGCATGAATTTAAAACTGTTACTAGATTAGCAACTAATTCTTATCATTTTACTACCTAGATGTAACTATCTTGTCTATTCTAACATTTTTTCACACACTTCTCGCCTGTGGAAATCCCTTCTGATTTCTGGCTTCTCTGAAGAATCAGTACTTACCTGTCATCATCAGGATCAGTCACTTTCCCACCATTGTAATGTAGTTTCCCTGTGCTTTTTCTATAAATACTTTCATGTTAATTATTCTGATGAACTTTCCTCTATGGTACTTCAACTTTACGAATGTAAGTGCAGTACTAGATTGGCAGCACGGTCTCATCATTTTACAGTTGAAATTGCTACATGTAACTAGAAATTCTATGCTAACAGTTTCTTTACTCAAACTTATCACTTGTTGAACTCTCTACAGGCTTCCAGCCTATTTTGATTTTCAAAAATTTAAATGCAATGTTGTTATCTTCTGTCTTCTTAATTCTTGTTCTTTTATTGTACTCCTTAATAATGGTTTTCTGTTTGTCATATTCTCTCACTCTCAGTAACCCCTTGTATCTTAGTGGCTTTATTGCCTTGCTTAGGGTGAAATCTATGGGTAAATCCAGCTATGGGTAAATAGCAGGACAGACTGGGTTCTATAGCCTTGGATGGCAATTGGTCTAGGAGAAGGAAAACCCTGAATTCAAACCTGCTCTTCTCTGAGCCTTGGTTGGAAATCCATTTAGTGATGGTGTCACGATAAAGACACCCTTGATAACTCTAGCGAAGCATCAAGAATTCAGCCACTTGACAAGATTATGAACTACACTGATTAAAGTATTAGTGAGTTCAATCTCGGCTGAGGCCGCAAGATGATGATGAGGGTGAAATGATTAAAAACAAAAAAAATTAGGTGAAAATTAATGCAGTTAAGATTGTAGCAATTGGGGAAGTATCTTCCCAGACATTAGTTCTAGAAAGTAGTGGTTTTTGAGAAGATGCTATCAAACTTCCTCTTTACCAATATGTAGGCAATAAGAATGATTCAGTATTGTATACATGGCATAGCAGGTCTTAGCTGTAAAATATCTGATATGGTGAAACTAAGAGATGTAGCTCATCTCAACATGGAAATAATGATATAGTAGTTACAGGCTTGTGATGTTTTGTTTGTGGGAAAGGGGCTGTAGAAACGAAAATAATTCATCACACACAAGGCAACATAGGCACTTTTAAATGCCATCAAAACTGTAAAATGCATTTTACAGCTTTGAGAGAGTTTAAAAAATGACTACACAGCCTTGTGTGTGATGAATTATTTTCATTACAACAAATATATGTAGGGTTTTAGATAGAACGATCCACCTAGTGAGTAGATAAGTGAGTTAAGTTAATGCCCTTGGCACATTGGGGATAACCAAGAGGGCTTAAGTCATGGTGGAGTAATGGATAGCAGCTTGGATTGAGGAATCGTAGAGCTGAGTTCGAATTCCAGTCGAATCCATTACATTCACTTACATGCTAACACCCTTGTGAAAGGTGTGAATCCTCTTTCTTCTCCCTCCAGCTATGGGTAAATAGCAGGACAGACTGGGTTCTATAGCCTTGGATGGCAACTGATCTAGGAGAAGGACAACTCTGAATTCAAACCTGCTCTTAGAGGAGGGTGAATGGAGTCTCTCTGAGCCTTGGTTAGCAATCCATTTAGTGATGGTGTCACGATAAAAACACCCTTGATAGCCCTAGCGAAGCATCAAGAATTCAGCTATTTGACAAGATTATGAACTACGCCAATCAAAGTATTGGTGAGTTCAATCTTGGCTGAGGCCGCAAGATGATGAAGTTAGGTTCAGTTCAATCCTGAAGAGTGGTTAGAGCAATGTGCTGAAACCAATGTCCAGACTCACACCATTAAAGGACAAAGATATTCATAGATGGTAGTTCAACTCACCTTAGGTCAAATATTGTAGTGCAAAACTCACTGACTGTAAGTACTCTGTTTATGTCATGTTATATTGTCATTTTACATTGTTGCATCTAATAAAAATGGTAAAAATATTTTAGCAACCTTCTTTTCATTTTCCTTTAGTGCCGAATAATCAGCACTTACCTGTTATCATTAGGTTCAGTAACTTTCCCACCACTGTAAAATACCAAGATATGGTAGCAATACTTCATTTTTGGTTTGATCTGTCTCTTCAATATTATCAATAATCTCCTTTGAATGAGTCAAAGATTTTGTTTTTGTTTTTTAGAGGAAAAGAAAGAATAATTTCAATCTCTTCATGTGTTTTAAGAACAAGTGTATGAAGATGGTCTGGAATAAGAGACTACCAGAGAGAGAGCAAAATGTGGAAAATAAGAAAGATTTGGAAATATTTCCACAATAATGTTGTCAATCTTTTATGATATAATCTTTGCAAGTGACCAAGCATTATCATGATAGAATACCAAAGTTGTCACAGATCAAACCAATGTAGAAGCTCAGATTAATGCCCTCTCAAGTATATACCAATGTATAGTTTAATCTATTCCAGAATAATCCTCAGGGTAGGTATGATTGAAAAATGCCTACTTTTTACCTTGGAATATAATATAGCATAGTCTAAACCACAGGGTTCCCCACAAAAAGAAAAAAAAAACAGGAAATTTAGTACAGTTTATTTAATTGTTGGAATTTTTTACAGTTATTTGGAACAAAAGAAAATGATAAAAATTTAGCAGCTTAAAACCAGAACAAAAACACTAATGTTAGATGTAGTGTTTAAACTAAAAATTTAACTTTTTTTATATGTTAGTTAATTTTTTTTCATTATATAGTAAATTTAAAAGTTCCTGGGTTTATTTTTTGTGGGGTACCCTGTAGATCCGACTATGACAGTTTATACCATCATTTAACTATTAATATCAATAATTGTATCAACTGGTCAGTCATTTCAAATTCAAATTTAACCATCATCAATAGGTTGCAGGCCATAACCAGATCCATGTGCATATTGAATTTTCAGAGAATTAATATTAAATTGTGGCCTGTTGACTGTATACACAAAGCAAAAGAGCTAAATTACAAAAATGACTACTCTTCAATCATTTTGATTAAAATCAATTGACATCTGGAAGATAGGCCCACTAATGAATAATCCAAGAATTGGAATAAAATTGGGGGCTGTCAATTGCTCACAAGGAATTTCTGTGGATGTGTAACACTGCATGATTGATAGTATCCATCAAATATCCTTGGTGGATATAATAATAAACATCTTATTACATGAGATAGGGAGGGTGTACATTCTAAACTCAGTGGGTATATTTTAACCAAACTCATTTTATCCTAACTTAAAATAATATTGAATATACTCAGGGCTGTTACTCCAATCCTCTTTACTTTTTAAATACACTAACAGCTGAAAATATATATCTCTTTTAACTGAAACTGACAAATAGCAACTCAAAATGGACCCGATTAATGCAATCCCTCAATTATAAAAACTTTCTTTGGATAATGTTATAGTTTGGATTTTCTTTTAGGTTGGTCACTCATAATAAATTAATAATTATACTATTGCTCCTTTATATTATTGTAAAATGCCCATTAAACATTAGTTACTAATCTATCAAAAATACATTGCCAGTACCTTTTGCTGAAAAACATCCCCAGACAATGCTGCTGCCACCACCAAATTTCACTGTTGGAACTGTATTCTTTTGTTTGAAGGCATCACCATCTTTCCTCCATACATGATTTTTAGAATTACATCTAAACAACTCAATTTTGGTTTCGTCTGTCCATAATACTCTTTCCCAATACAACTTTTCCTCATCCTTATGTTCACAAATGAATTTCAACCTGGAACCTCTGTGTCTTTTCAATAGCAGTGGAGTTTTCCAAGGGGAGCATGACTTTAGATTGTTTCTATGAATTTCATTGCTTATTGTCCATTTAGTGACAGAGATGAAAGCAAATCATCCTGTGTGACTCTTGACAAGTAACCATTGGATTTTGTTTAATTTGATGCATTAATTTCCTCAAAGATCTTGCAGAAATCTTCCGTGTAGCATCTGTTCTTTAGTTTTCAACAGTTTTGCATTTTTATACTTTGCAATGAATGAACTAATGATAGTCAATGGAATATTCAGGTTGTCTGAGATTTTTCTGTAACTTTTACCTTCTTTCCAGAGCTTACCAATCAGTTCTTTTTGTGAATTTGTCAATTCTTTACCTCTTGCCATGATGATAACCTTCTTGCAAGAATACCAATTACAGAATGTTTTGTTTGTATTTTTTAGTCTAAAAACAACTACTGATAACATTATTGAAAAAATTCTAGAATATTGCACTTGAGTAATCTAGAGTATTAAAGCAATTTAAAAAGTATTAAAACAATTTAAAAAGTATTAAAGCAATTTAAAAAGTATTAAAGCAATTTAAAAGTTTTAAAATCAGAAATTTGCACTGTACAAATACTTTTTCACCTATTAAAATGGATAAATGGAATTTATTTCTATTCACTCAAAATTTTTTCTGTTATCTATGCATATTTACTTATTATGCATCTGTGTACAGTTAATTACATGAAAAGTATGTTTATTCATTAGATGGAAATGCAATAAATTAAAAATTTGCACGTGTTTTTTTTTTTGTTTCTCCCACTGTATATATACTCATACATACATAATATATCTATATGACCAAACATACACACACGCATACATACATATACAGCTGATATTTTTCTATTATAATCAATTTCCTATATTTAAAAAAAAAATTCCTCTTATAAATGATTTCAATATATTTTTGTCTTGTTTGTTTGTTGGCATGTATGACAATATATTTTGCAAATATTTCCACACTGGGAAATGTTTTACAGAATTCACATTTTGCTTGATATTGAAATCAACAGGATCTTGTCTTTAAGGAAGACATTCAAACAATGAAGGAAAAAAAACAAAATGTTTTCTTTGCGTTATGAATGAAAACATTCTTTTTTTTTAATTTTCTTTGTCACTCTTTTCTCTACCAAAAATTCCTGAATGCAATACAAGGGCATTATTTGCATAAAATAGAATTACATATTCCCACCCACAGACTCACCTGTATGTGTCTTCATGCGTGTTTCTTCACAATGTAAATAAAACTATATTCTTGTATGCACCATGCTAATATACATAACAGCATACATTTATATACATGCATCTCATATATATATATATATATATATATATATATATATATATATATATATACACATAGGTATGTGTCTGATAAAAAACATACATGCACAAAATAAAGTTTTAGCACAAAATTTTGAATCATCACCATGAGAACGTGAATTAATGGTCAGATTCTATTTTCATCTGAAGATTGCAGAAACTGCATGAAACTCTGAGTTGTGCTATCGACATTGGATATTATGTATATTCACTAATATATATATATATATATATATATGCAATCACAGTTCAGATGGGCTGGTCATGTCATCAGAATTAGTGATGATTGGATACTGAAAATCCTCATGTAGGACATCCTTGGTTACACTTCAAGGACAAACTTAAATACAATTTAATTGATATAAACATGCTGATAGAGGAGTTTGAACTTGCTGTTGAAAACCGAGAAAACTGGAGAAATGCCTGCTACTGAGGTATAACTAACTTTGAAAAGAATTGTCTCAACCATCTGAGAGAATTAAGAATTAACACTAAATCTCAGGCTAATACATCAGCCCATATGACAGTCAACCTTTTAGTATGCCCTTCATGTGGATTTGTTTGTAAATCCTGTGCAGCATTATTGTCTCATATACATAAACATATGTCTCATAAACATAAAAACTGGATTAAAAGACACTCATACGTTGAAAATGATGGGAGAGTCCATCATAATCATGTGTGTGTGTGAATATAGACAAAAGGGATACTTATTTTAGCAAATGAATTTTGTCCTTTGATGGATTTTATCATGGCAAATATAATGATTTTATTTTACAAAAGTAAAAATGTAAGTTTTACAGAATTTTTAACTTTAAGAATGCTCATTAATATATATCAGGCTAGCTGAAAGTTAAGGCAAATTATGGAGGATACTAAGTGATGTAATTTAATGTGTAAGAAAAAAGAATATATTGTTTTTGGATTTTGTTTTCATTAGACATTAAATGGCATTAAAATTTCAACTAAGTTAAATGTTAATACAGGTTCTAAATGTGTTGTAGCATACCTACAGATGATAATGAGTATGTCCCCATTCACATAAATACAGTAGTAAATACTGTATGTTGGTCTGAAGTTAGAGATTCATTGTGGAATTCACCTGACTCACTTCTAGCAGTGGACTACTTCTTCTACACGCCACTGATGAATCTTATATATGTTGTTCGTGTCCTAAGTATTATCATTCCTTACCAATTTGTGTAATTATTCTATTCAGTAACCTTCCCAAGGTTACAATAAAATGTTCTCAGCACTGACTATTGTTGTAAATAAAACATGTATAACTCTCTGTGTTTGAAGAAAAAAGATCTCTAGCCTCTATTCCATTGAATTAGTATGGGATGAATTAGATAGGAGAGAGTTATAAGAAAGTTTAAAAAAGAAAGAGAATGATCTTTTTTTAAGACTGTTGGAAAGAATGTGTATAGCATAGTAATTAAGGCAGGTGGTGGTTTTATTGACAAAAAATATGATCCTGTTGTATAATATTTTTTTATAATTAGGTGCTTATATTTTATGAAGCAAATATACTGTAGTTACTTTAATTTTATGTTCTACTTTAAAAAAATCTTATTTTATGGTGTTTTTTAAAAAATGTAGAGTGGCCCCAAACTTTGTGACTGCAGCGTATATATATATATATATATATATATATATATATATATATATATATATATATATATATGTGCGTGTGTGTGTGTGTGTGAGAGAGAGAGATAGACGAAGAAATAGATATAGAAAATGTGAAGATAGGAATCAATCTAATGAGGGTGGTCACCATGCAGTGTTAATTCCTGTGTATATAGGGTTAATATCTCCAAATGTTCTATCTTCAATATTGAGCAATCTTCTACCATAAATATAGCAAATTTAAAACAATATGCATGTAATGAAAAGAATTTATCTAAACTCAACATAAAATTTGTTACTGCTATATCTACTAAACAAAACAATAAGCTAAAACTTGAAGGAGGAATTTACTCAATGACCTGCAATAATTGTCACAAAAAATACATAGGAGAAACCACAAGATAAATAAAAAGATTATATGAACACAAAAGGAAAATTTTGCAAAATGATATATCTTATGTGTTGGTTGCCCACTGTAACAAGATTGACTACAATTTTGACATGAAATGCTAATCTGATCAAAAGAGAAAAAGAATTCACTATGATGAAAATATTTAGAGAGTCCCTTGATCACAAGGACATCCACAGTTAATTTGCACCCTGGCTCTTATGATATTTCATCATTCCTGGCAGAACTTCTATTATCACAGCATGGGATGTCTACTAACAAAAGTGATGGAAATAAAAACAAAAAGAATTTAAAAGAAATCAGCTAGATTAAAAAAAAATTTTAAATTTAAAATTTCCAGCATCACATTACGTCATTTCACGTCACCGGAAAACTTTTTCTACTTTGTCATACATTTTTTCTCTAACATTGTTTTTGATATATATCACTATGTATGTAACTTTTGAAGACCTAATTTTAAAGCTAGTTTTAAGGAGGATGCATCATACACAAGATATAAAATTAGAGTATACACCACTGACCAAACTATATATCTATTTACTGTAGTCAAAAGTACAGCAGTATTTAAAATAAACATCACACATTACATGAGTATATATATATACACACACATATATATATATATATATATATATATATATATAATAAATATATATATTTATAAATGTAAAAAAACAATAGGAAAACTGTAATATTTGTCAACGCATTTCGTCCAATGTGAACTTTTTCAAGGAAAAGGGAAATGAATTTATTAAAACAAAAAAAAATGTTCTTAGAAACTGGAAGAATTTAGAAAATGCTATTATATTCATATTGTCAACTGAAAATTATGTCAAGTACTGTCACATGTGGAAATATTGTTTTTATTGTTGTGTTGATGGATTCAACCATTTTCTTTTGATTTCTTGATACAGTTGTGTATGTTTGTTTGGTTAACTCTGAGAAATTTTTCACACGCACACACACACAAACACACACACATATATATTATTATTATTATTATTATTATTATTTAAAAATATGTATTCATCACAATACAGAAATTACCATCTTTCAGAACTAAATCAAACTGTTCTTTCTTTTTATTTTGATATATATACTTTATTTTGATATACATATACATATATATATATATATAAAGGGAGAGAAAGAGAGAGAGAGAGAAAAAGAGAGAGAGAGACAGCAAATTGTCCAAATCATGTAACAGCAGGGGATAAGTGCCCATTCCACAAAATGTTTAATATCTAAAAAACACTAAACTGAGTTTCTTTTTTCCAGGTTATCAGATAAGACATTTATCCATCTTGACACCATCTGTCATAAGAATCATTAAAAACACTTTGAGTTACTCAGCTAGAAAACAACAGGTTAAAATCATTCTGTGTCAGCCTCATGTCTTCCAAACTGAGCAATGGTGAGGGAAAAAAGATCATTCAGGCTTTCAGTAATGGTAACAACATTCATACTCTGGTTTCCATCTTAAAAGTCCATTCAAGAGCCATCAAGAGAATGGTGAATATGTTTAAAAAAGAGGGAACAGTAGAGAGAAAAACTGAATCTGGAGGTCACAACAGGAAGAGGGATCATCATTTCAACATAGAGCTGAATACATTTGTATTGTTCAAAGTAGAGCTATAAAAACCTCAGAGTATTCCAGTAAGGTATCTTTAATCATTTCTAAGATGCAATGGTTCAAAGCTTTATCTAACAATTAGACAATTTTGGTGTTACACCCGGTATCTATCTATCTATCTATCTATCTATCTATATATATATATATATATATATATATATATATATATATATATCATCCACAGACAGACTGTTTCATTGTATTACAGCTCATCAGTGTAGTTAGACATCTGATTGCTTCAAGCCAGGATCAAAACCCAACTGTTTTATGCATCAGTTGGAGATTTTCACAAGCTATCAGCTCCTGGCAGAGAGGAAGGTGAATTTCTATGTATTTATTTTAGAATAAACATGCCAGTGACTCAGAGTCCTTAGTTCATAGAAGATATATATATATATATATATATATATATATATATATATATATATATATATATATATATATAAAGAGAGAGAGAGAATGAAAATAGATAGATAGATAGATAGATAGATAGATAGATAGATCTTATTACGATAAATTTTATTTTTAGTGAGTGCATGTGTTTGAGTTGCTATCCTTGTCTTTTTTATCTTCTTAAACAGTGAAATTAATTCCAGCTGATCTTGACTGAGTGGTTCCACTAAAGAAAAATTGTGCCTCTGACAGGAATTGAACCCATATACCTTTATTCCATCTGGGAAACCACTTCTTTAGCCAAAATGCACTGCTACCACGAAGACCAGCTTGACCTCTTTAAGTAAATACAAAGGGCATAGCCACTAAAAATAACATTTATAGTAATAAGAAATAATGTTAGATAAAAAAAATCCATTCAATACGCCCCCCCCACATAAATATGTGTGTGTGTGTTTGTGTGTGTATGTGAGTGTAGAGAAAGAGAGAAAAAGGGAGAGAGGGAATGGAATGTTTGTTTGCTATGTTAAGAAGTGGGTAGAAATATTGGCTTTATGGCTAATGCTTGTTCTGTTGTAGGCAGATGCTGAGGTGTCATTCCCACTTCAGGCTTGATCGATCTGATTGATCTTGTACTGATATCAAAGAATATTGGCTTCAAGACTGGGAGAAAGACAGCATCTGCTTGCACCTGCTACACCTATCGTACAACAGAGTGCCAACAAAGCCTAGTGGTATTGTTACATCAAAAGCCAAGCCTGAACTCAGGGTCATCATCTGATGAGGGCATTTTTAGAGGCACCCACAATTATTGTCACAAAAGTATAATATTTTATTGTATTTATTATTACTATAAAAGTTATTTTAGTTGATAAACCTGTTTAAATAGACATCCATGTTTTGTTTTAAGATATTTATGCAAGTCTGATTAAAAAGCAATAAAAATTCTTTTTTTATTTTTTGATTAATTCTTTTCTGTGACTAACAATTTTTCTAAGTTTAATGCTGAAATTGAACATAATACAGGCAGTCATAGCTCTCTACAGCTTCCTTTAATATACTGTGAATTGCAGCATACAAGTAGAGTTTTTCTTTCTAAAAACGGTTGATTTATATATGCAGGTATAAAATGCAAATCATTACCACCAAGTTGTAACCAAATCGGACGGCATGCTTAACAATTATTGTACACCAAAGTTACATATGATATGTAGCAGGACTTTCAAAAAACTACCTTAGAATGTAATATAATTTGAATATAGCACAATTAGAATAGAATATAATATAAATGAAATATAATTTGAATATAATTTGAATGTAATGTAAACACAGAAAATGTCACAATTAAACAAACCCCAAAAATAAAAACGTTGAATGGCTAGATGTCAAATGGAGAAATCAGACACAAATCTCTCAATGACAAAACTTACAAGTCAATCCATTAAGCTATTAATGTCTGACACAAAAATCTGATATTAATTATAAAAATAAAAATCCTTTATTAATTATAGGTTTCTAAAAAATCTGGTATTAATTACAGGTTTCTACATAGAGAGGGTTAATATCTATTGTCTCTAAAATGGAATGGTCAGCATGAACTGACTAATCATGCAACACCAGGTTAGTAAATGGAAATAGAAATATAGGGTGCAATGGGCAAATTGTAGCCATTATATATATATTTAATTTTGCATACACACATTGTCTGTTTTTGATTTTGTCAACTACACAGTATAGTAGGGTCAGTGGGAGACTGTCTGGGAGAAAAAGATGCACTTCACTCTACCAGAAATTTGGAAACAGCATGCTGTACTGCTTGGCATTTGCACTGGAAGCTCCAATACAAACATTTCAGGGTGTTTGAGTGTCAATCTGAGGACAGTGCAGAGGATTCAGAAAAAGTTGTATGAGTCTAATGATGATTACGAAGGCACAGCAGCTCGGAAAACTCACTCTGATTGTTCTGATAAGAAAAGAACTGCTTAATTCATTGGGGAGGGCCTCAGACTCAATATGGAGACCTACATCAAGTGCCTTGAGGAGGTAGTACTACCCTGGTTCAAGAGGGTGGCTACAGGAAGACCCTATGTCTGGCAACAGAACTCTGCACCATGTCACACAAGCAAGAGTACCCAGTCAGTCATGGCTCTCAGATAATTTCAGCGACCACATCACCCATTACATCTGGCCATCTAACTCCCCAGACTGCAATCCCCTTGATAATTATAAGACTCCTTGTAACACCAAAGATGAACTAAAGGGAAAAGATCATGGTAGCATTCATCAAATTAAACAAGGAAACCATCCAGAAAAGTTGCAGGAGGTTCCAAAGTTGTCTGGAGGCTGTGGTTGAAGCCAATGATTTTATTGAATAAATATACTCTTTAGTATTTCAAGATATTTTTGTGTAATTTTGGTAAATATATCTGAGATGAGATGTCAGTGTCATTTTAATTTTTACTTAATTTAGATGACAATTTATTCATTTCATCATGTATTAGCCATTTCCCTATAAGAAAACATTTGGCATTCATTGTCTAATCAACCAGTGCTGTTTTCGGTTGAAATTCATAAAATCTTTCTCTTAAAACACTTATTTAGGGGAACAGGTTTCTCAAGTTGAGTATCTTTTATCACTCTCTCCAGTATTGATGGGGATTTCCTTCCAAACCTTCTATTTGAAGTTGTATAGAATGTTAACATCTTAACTATGCCATTATATATTCTCTTCCAGTTACATGTGCTAACCATTTTATTTTTTGCTGCTGTTGGTACTGCTTAAGTAAAGATTTTTGCTATTTTGGTACAGTTTGTAATTCTGTAGCACTAGTCCACCATGTTCAAAGAAGTATGATCTTTGCCAAGACCCTCAGTCTTTATTTGCTCAAAACCTTTTATCTTATGTAGAATGTGATCTAAGATAAGCTAGTGATTGTAGAGACAGACCCTGAACTGGTCAAAATGCAGTGAAATGACTGGTTGGAGACCACAGACAGTGGAGCAATTTAACTGTAGCATCTTGTACTCTGTTTGAGCAACTGAGTTTAAAGAAGCAATTAAATGATGGAAAATAATGATAAAGGCAATAAGACCCCTAAGACACAAGGGGTTACTTAGTGTGAGAGAATAAGAAAAAGAAAAACATTATTAAGGAGCAAGAACAATAAAAGAGGAATCAAAAAGACAGTAGATAATGATTGACATTGCATTTAAATTTTTGAAGATCAAAGTTGACTGGGAAGAAAGACACTGGGAGAGAGTTCTACAAATGAGAAGTGCAATAGAAGAAACTGTTAGCATAGAACTTAGGATTACATCTTCCCATTTCAATTGTAAAACGAGGAGACATTGCTGTTAATCTAGTACTGCACTTAGATTCATAAAGTCTAGGTACCAGAAAGGAAAATTTATTAAAACAATTACTATGACGGTATTTATAGAAAAAGCACAGGGAAGCAACATAACAGTGGTAGGAATGTGACTAAAGCCATGATGCTAGGTCAGGATAAATAATATACTAGATTCTTCTTTGAAATTTATCAAGAGTCTCTAAATATATATCAGGATTACTGGTCCATATATAGCAGTAATACAAGGTAACCAAAAAAGTTCTGTCCGTTTTTGATTGGTCATTGAATGAAGTTGAAATATAAACGAAATGCGTGTAGCAATTGTTTTCAAATTCGGACAGCCGGAAGTAGGAACATCAGACGTTATAAAAAACACGCGAACCATGCCCGGCCATCAGTTATAAGCTGGACAGCTGTGAGAAGGATGGAAGTGTCTAGAGATCTCATTCAGGGCTGTTTGATTTACAACTTCAAAGCAGGCTTATCAGCAGCTGCATCAAGTCGCCGCATATGTCAAGTGTTTGGGAATAGTGCTGTGGATGAACGTACTGCAAGGCGTTGGTTTCGAAAATTCAAGTCGGGAGATTTGTCTCTCCATGATGAGCCTCACAGTGGATGACCACAGGTCTTGAATGACGGAGTCCTGAAGGTGGCCATTGAAGAGGACAGTAGTCTAATGTGTGGCGAACTTGCAAGACAGTTCAACGTTTCCGATGAAACAGTTAGACTTCACCTGCACTGCCTAGGTAAGACGTACAAACTGAGCAAATGCGTTCCGCAAAAGATGTTAGAGGTCCACAAGGGACAACGAGTGGCAGCCTGCGTATCCTTATTCAATCAAGTGATTACTAGTGATGAAAAGTGGGTTCTGTACGAAACTCCCAAGTGTTCCAGACATTGGTTGTCTCCTCAGGATGCTGTCCCTCACACCGCAAGACCACCTATGCACCCATGCATGATTATGCTTTGTGTCTGGTGGACAGGTCGTCAAGGGGTTCATTATGAACTGCTACCACCGGGCCAAACGGTCGCTGGAGACCTATACTCGCAGCAATTGAAACATGTGCAACAGACATTGCACCAGAAGGAGCCAGCACTGGTGAATCAAAAAGGTGTGCTTTTCCTCCATGACAACGCCAGGCCACATGTTGAGCGAGTGGTCAGGGATACCATACAGCAACTTGGATGGAGACTTTGTGCCATCAACCTTATTCACCTGACCTTGCACCATCTGATTACCACCTCTTCCACTCCCTGGATAATCATCTTCATGGGAAATCCTTCACCAATGAAGTAGACTTGCGCAAAGCCCTCACGCACTTCTTTGCGTCAAAACCCCCTGAGTTCTACCGTAAGGACATTGAACAGCTGGAGACACATTGGCAGGAGGTGCTGGATGCCAATGGTGATTACTTCGAAGACTAAATATAAATTACACATACTGTGAAGCATTTTCTTTTTTTCCTTTAAAAATGGACAGAACTTTTTTGGTGACTTTGTATTTGAAGCATGGATGAATGGTAGAGTTATAAATATGCAAGATAGAATCTGGAGAGAAAAATATTTTAGCACAACACAGTAAACAAACTTTCCTAGCATCAGTCCTAGCAACTGGTTCAATATAATCTTTACACTTAATGTCATTTTAAAAAAACATAATATTCTTTCAAGCATTTGAGTTAATGATACTGAAACACACCAATCAGGAACATCGGACTTCTCTATTTTTGTGCACATAGAGAGCTGTTTCTTTCATAAAGTTACTACTTTACGAAGGAAACAGCACAAAAATCTCAAAAAAGAAAGAATATTTATTTCCAAACTTCTAAAACATTGCTTTTGTAAAACACAATGCAAAATTAAAGAAATACTGTTTCACAATTATTCAAATTCCCGACTAAATAAAAAATAACTAAAATATTTAAATTTTGTAGAACCAACACTTAAAAAGCAGGAAGATAATTGTGTTTTCTGTCTATGACATTTTAAAGTTTTTTCTGCTCTGATTTTGCTATTTTCTTTTGTTTTTTGTGAGATAAATGTAATGTTGGTTAATATATTTGTTCTTTTGGGGATGAAGATAAAGAAAAAAAATCACACATTTTTTATCTAGACATAGAGGTCGATGGATCTGATTATATGCTTCAAACAAATAATGTCTCCTGTATGAGATCTGTCTGAAAATGATACACCTATTTAATATTAATGAAGAAACAGCTCCTCAAGGACAATGGCACTTTAACTCCCTTTAAACTAATACCCTTGGAAACTCACACACTTATCTCAGTGACCATTCTAGTTTATAAAACTTGTTGCAATGTCTTCTTTTAGAATTGCCATCAATTTCCTTATCACATTCTCTTTAATCTTATTCATTGTACTTCAATCGCAGTTTTACAAAGAATGAGAAGTTACAAACCTAGACTGTAGGTGGCTGACATGCCTGGGTGATACAATGTTTTGTTAACAAAAAAAACCTGCATAAAACATGAATGGTGAATGTGATGGTTAGACAGTATATAGGTACACACAATAGTGTCTCATTGCTAGCTGAGTAACCATATGGGAGAATATTTGCTTACATATGTGCAGTAAGGTCCCCTCTAATGGTTGGCCTATTCTCAGCATGGCTACATAAGTGATTCTCAAATTATTCAAAATGGCTGGAGAGGTTCCATTCAGAAATTTGATGTTTTTCAAATTAATCTTCATTCTAACATATTTTTATTATAAAATCTAAAATGAAAAAACTGAAAATAAAACAAAACAAACAAAAAAGAGTATTTTTGACTTCCCTTGGGTTTCATTTATGGCTTCACATTTTCAATGCCACTTCAGTAAAAAATTTTCATTTATGTTAGTTTATGTTTTGAAGATCTTTAAAAGAAATTACTATTGGTAGACAAAATGTCTACACAATTTTTGGACATATCTTCTTGTATATGCTGTATTCCTTCAGAACATAGGCGATCATGGCTTTTCACAACTTTCTATCTTGTGTAACTCATAGTTCTTTTTCTCCCTTCACTAAGGCCACCAACACCTGTCCTAGCATCCATTCACAAAAGCTTGTCAGATAAGTGGCTCATTGCCTTCCCCTACCTCACTTGCCCTCAGTATGCCTTGTGAAGTTTAAGTTTTCCAAGCCTTCCTTTCTCATTATGTGTCTAAGAAATTTCAGCTCTCTTTTCCTGATTCTGAGTAGAAGTGCTTTTTCTGTTGAGATTTTCTTTAAGAATTTCTTGTTGCTTACTCACCCCATCCATGGAAATCTCAGTATCCTTCTGTAGAACCACATTACTGCTACCCATAGTTTTCTCCTCTTTCTTAGGGAGAATTGTCCAGCACTCAATATTTTTTTGTTTCTAATGAAAGTTTTTTATTTCAAATAGGCTTTTGGAATGCTTCTTTCACTAGTCTAGTGTTTATTTGGATTCCTTTCTGTTTATAAATGAGTAAATATTGTTTTTACACTTGAACATTTATCCAAGGTTTCTTATGTTTGCTTATCACTAATAAAGACATGTCCACATTTTTCTCTTTGCTTGACATATTGACAAATATGTTTTGTCTCTGCCAGGCCACATTGGCATTGACAGAGGAAAAAGCGGGTGGGTGAAAGTTCACAAGGACAAACTGCTATCATATAGCTAACCCCCACCAGCAAAGAAAATAATACAAACACCTTATCCATTCACAAAAGCTTTTCAGATAAGTGGCTCATTGCTTTCCCTATCTCACTTGCCCTCAGTATGCCTTGTAAATTTCGGCTCTGCTTGACACAAGAACCAAAACAACATTAGCATATGTGGAGTAACATTGCCGAGGTGGTAGCACCAAGTAGGGAAATTCTGCAAAGGACTGGATTCATCTTTAACTTGCAAAGGAAGGGCTTAAACACTCCATCCACTTCCACCAGCACACCAGGGGTTGTATTCAGGTATGAAAGTACAGGCTGAACTTGTGGAAAAAAGGATAGCCTCCAGAAACTGATGGTCAACCCTATCAAAAGCCTTGGACTAATCTAAATTGATTAGCATGGCATCACTGTCAACTTGCTCAATGATCAAGCATACCAAATGAAGGTTGGCCTGAATAGTCCTGGAGTTTTGTCCAGACTCTGTAATAGGATGCTCGCACCCAGCTGCTTCAGCCACCTCAAGGTGCAGAAAGTCGGCTAAACAGCCATCTTAACCTTAGGCTTCTCTAAGTTTACATATACCCAGACAAGCCTATGATCCGAGTAAACTATATCATAGAAAATTGGACATCCTAAAAGTCTTATATAGACTCTCTTAACTAGGACTTGGTCAATGTAGCTACAATGCACCACTGAGCTGCTGCTCTTAATCCAAGTGAGGAGTCATTTTGATACTTATTGACAAGATCAAACCCATCAATAAAGTCCCAAAATGACTTAACATTGGGGTTGTTAGTGTCCAATCTTTTCTCTATGCATTCTATATCAGGATCAAGGATGGCATTCCAATCACCTGCTAGAACTACTGAATGTGATGTCATCAAAAACGGCTTGATTTCTTGAAACAAATCTAGCTACTCCACACGTTCATCAAGCTCATAACCCCCAATGAGACAAAGAGCCTTATCCTTTATTTGTTTATGGTAATATCCAGAACACAAAGCCTGCCCACCGGATCTGTGGAGACAAGAGCATACACCGCATTCACAGACTTGCTCACCAGCAAGGAAACACCTCTCAAGCGTCCATCAAAACATGCTGAATGGAGGATAAGCCCTAGACAGAATGATCATTTGAAACCAGGTCTCCTACAGCATACATACACCCCAAGATGCTGAAGATCGTGAGCGAGCCTTGCCTTACAAGACTCCACCTGAGCATTCAAACTTGCTAACCAGGGAGCCATTATCAGTCTGATTAGGGTCGGGAAACTGAATTGAACATGGCCAGGGAAAGGATACTAACAGCCACACCCACTGACCCCTGGCCCATCTCATTCTTGATAGTGCCATCCTTGGAGAGGCTGCTGATATCCCAAAGAAAAGTTAGTTTTAGTGCCCTATAGAAGGAGAGGTGAACAAAAACTGGGACCCTCCCTGAACAGAACTGTTTTAACTCTTCTTTTTAACTCAAAATATTAAATGACTTTATGGCCTCCTCAGCCATACTCCACAACTGCTGCATCCCCAATCCAATTTAAAAGACGGTCAGAACACGCTGCACCACAGAAAAGTTAGTTGGTAGCTCAACATCTTTGTTTGCATATTGCTTTATGGACAATAGTAATATCTGTCTATATTTCTGAGATGAGATATTTTAACTATTTACACAATTTATATTGTTCAGACTGTTGTCCTCATGTTTACTGTCAAATTTACAATGTTTCAGCCATACATTTTGTCCTTCTGTTGATATACGCAAGGATTTCAAACCAAACCCTTTATTTTATCCATTGAAGTAAACTGTTCTACTTCCACATACTATGATTTTTATTTATATCTCAGTTATTTTTTTTTCAAAATTCCAACATATATATATACACCTGAAGAAGCTCAGCCAAAACGTTATGAATATGAAAATAAAAACGAGGACAACATTCTGAACAATGTAAATAGTGTAAACACCTTAAAATAGACTTTTCTCTTTCACATTTTCACTAGCACTTTAGTATGAATTTCCAAAGCTTAACCCTGTTAGGATTCAAATCTAATTTTCAAAGAGAAGGAAAACATAATTTCTAAGCTGACAAATTGTGTAGAACTGTTTAAAAAGTACACAACACAGTGAAATAAAAAGATAAAATACAGATATTCTTTTGAGTAATGTGAAGAAGCATACAGGTATTAGAAAAACTACAAAAGATAAGAAGGGTTTTGAGCAGAATGAAGTGATGCTGAAATAACAAAGCAGAGATATATGTTATTGAATTAATATTTACTGATGACACAGAAATAAAAACTAGGCTCTTGTGCTGGAGTCATTTGTCTCATTTCCTTGGGGTAAAGCTTTGTTAATGAGAATAAACTGATTGAATAGCAAATTAGGGAGAAATCAAAGAAATTTGCAATTTCTAATATATTATAAAAGAAGAGATGATTCTCTGTCTGTCACATATGGTTTTCATCTTCATGTGCCTTTGTATGTGTGTGTGTGTAATGTACTTCACTTTCCACACTTGATGTAGACTGAATGTGTCTCCATGTCCTTGTGGGTGACAAATTATTTTCCATCTTACAACCATTTTTTCACAGATGAAACATTGCAAGCCTCACACTACCCTATTGGTGTTTTACATTTTTTGCAACTTTTTGTAGAAATATTTTTTTAGTTCTGCCGTTGAATTAGAAAAAGTGGTCACTTAGAAATACCAAGTGATGCACAGATGTATGGCTGGTGAAAAGGATAACGGCTTTGAATTAGAAACTGAAAAGTTGAGTTCCAATTCCTGTCAGCTTCTTTATATTCCCAGATGCAAAAATACAGCATAAGTGGTATGAATCCACCTCTTCCCCCTCCCAGCTATGGGTTAATTAGAACTTGTATATCATTATCTCCCTAATAATTCTTACAATATAAAAATATTTTCTGACTTTAAATAACCTGCAAAAGGTTGATAAGCAAGTCGAGTTCTTTATATTCACTTGCAAGCAAATACCTTCAGAGATGGAATGAATCCACCTCTTCCCCCTCCCAGCTATGGGTTAATTAGTAGAACTTGTATATCATTATCTCCCTAACAATTCTTACAATATAAAAATATTTTCTGACTTTAAATAACCTGCAAAAGGTTGATAAGCAAGTCGAGTTCTTTATATTCACTTGCAAGCAAATACCTTCAGAGATGGAATGAATCCACCTATCAGCTATGGGTTAATTAGTAGAACTTGTATATCATTATCTCTCAAATAATTCTTACAATCTGAAAATAGTTTCTGGCTTTAAATAACCTAAAAAAGGTTGCTAAGTCATAAAATTTCAATCAATCAATCAGTTAAAATTTTTATGCACACAGTTTGAATGAAATTGAAATGGGCATCTGTGTCCAGAGGGCTAATTTCCCTTTCTTTTTGGTAACAACCTCTTTGAAATTATTTTATGAATCCTTCTGTATGTCCCATCATGATGAAGAGAGTTCTGGTTATGATGATAAACTACATCCGGCAGCAAGGGATCTAATCAGTAGACTAGAGGTTTTAAGGAATGTGGAACCACCTCTTAATTGTTGTTGTACCCAGATCCACCCTAACCTTGGGTGATAGCACCTGTTAGAATCCCAGCTATGGCAAATAGTGAAAACCCTAATAAAACACTATGAAAGTATAAAAATACATTTTTATAGTAAAAATACCAGCAATGCATTTTTACCTAAAAAAAAAATATTGCAAACAATACCTATTTGTAGTAAAATTAGCATCAATACATTTTTAAAGCAACATGACCAACAATACATTTCATCTGTAGTTGAAGGCATACAATGAGTTCAAAATATATTTAGTAAACGCCATAAAATTGTTCAAATTATTTACATTTCAGCATTGAATGACCCATGGGTGGGGGTGATATGTTGCTAAACATAATCAACTAACTTAACAACCAACATGAAAGAAACTCTTTCATGACATTAAGCCAAATAATATTCTATAGTTTCTTAAATGAATCAAATTGTATTCCAAAATACAACTTCAACAAAGATACAATATTTTTTTTACAGTAAGTTTCACTCTGTAAAAAGCCCAGGGTCCACTCAAGTTAGAGAGTTATGATAAGGGGTAGTTTATATGAATAGGAGAGGAAGATAATGATTGACTCTAGACTTAAACAGATTAAGATTGTTGTGTTCAGGGAAACATTATCTAATGAGTTTGTTCCATTGGCAGTGGTTTGTGGGAAGAAGCTGTTTGAGTGGAACTTCTCATTGATGGAATATGGAAGGAATGTAGGTGATTTGTTACTATGTAAATGGCATGGCAAGTCCTAGCCATGAAGGTTTGACCTGGTGGAACTGGGAGATGCAGTTCATCTGAGCATTTTTCATGGTAATAGCAGTGAGAGGCTTGGCACATCTGACCTGTGAGAGAGAGGTTGAAGTGTGGAAAATAATTCTTCTTCCACAAGGACAAGGAGATTCTTTTGAACTCTATCAAGACTGGAAAGTGAGGTCTGGGCTCCTCTTGCCCAAATATGGCAATGATACTCCATTTTTGGCCTGATCTGGCCCTTATATTAGTAGAGGATAGCATGAGGAGTCAGGTATTTATGGGAGCGGTACAGGGAGCTGATCATTTTACTTGCATCTTTAGTGATGGATCGTACATAGGAATTCCGTTTGAGGCCAGGTGTGAGTTTGAGGTGCAGTATCGTCTTGAAGCATGGGGGCTCCTCGAGGGGACATCCATTCATCATGACTGGCAGTAGTTTGGAGTTTGATTGGCAGTAATCGAATGTAACCAGTTTGGTTTTAGAGGCATTCAATGTAACCAGTCAGTTTTTTCCCCACTGGGAAGTTAGTGTTAAATCAGAAGAGAGGTCAGCTACCAATTGTCAAGACTTTCAGAGGTGTGCCTGTATATCGCCATATCATTGGTATATACATTTACAAATGATCAGAGTATATTCTTGGATAGATCATTTATGTAAATCAGAAAGCAGGTTGGTCCAAGAAGTGAGCCCTGGGGGACCCTGCAATGACCACCAGGTTCCCAGAGGACCGGCTGTTAATAACTACCTTCAGGGATTTACCTGTTAGTAAAGATTTTATAATAGAGAAAACCCTTCTTGTGATTCTATAGCTGGAGAGCTTGTGTAGCAAACCTTTGTGCCACACCTTGTTGAAGGCTTTCAAGATATCTAATGCTATGATCCTTGCAGTATGTGTGTCATCAAGGGCCTCACTAATTCTGCGTGTAGTGGTGGTTAGGATGTCAGCAGGTGGATTGGGCTGATTGAAAACCATACTGCTTTTTGCACAAGAGTTTGTTCCTGTCCAGGTGTTTCATGACCTTCTTGTTGATTAAGACCTCAAGAAGCTTACTGATGATACTGAGGAGATTAATGGGTCTATACTGGGAGGGGGAAGATCGTTTGCCTGTGCTCTTGAAGACCAGGCATAAGCTTTCCACCTTCCACATGTCTGGGAAAGATTTCTCCTCCAAGCAGTGGTTAAATAACTTTTTCCAGAATCAGGGATAATTCTGGGTTGATAATCTTAAAGACAGTCACTGGAATTTTATCTGGGCTGGTGGCTTTTTGGGGTTGAGATTCCTCTTGCTGAAATGAGTATATTACTGAGATTGTGCTCAGTATGACATGGTTTTTGTCATCTAACATTGAGTTTGAGACAAAGATTGAGGCAAAGAGCTTCACCTTGTCTTTTGAGGATATGACCTCGGGGAAATTTATAATAGTGGGTACAGCAGCTTTGCCTCTGTTCATAATTTGGTTGGTGATTTTCCAGAATTTGTGAGATCCAGTATGTTTATTTTCAACCTTGGACTGGACAGATCACTTGCAGCTGCTCTTTGCATTTTCCAGGACTCTCTTACAGTGATTGTGGGTAATTCTGAAAGAAGTAAGGGCTAGACTACATCATTCCCTGTGATGATTTTGAAGTAGTGGTTCCAGTGAATTATGGCTGCAGCACATTCAGGGTTGAACCAGTGCTGACTGGTTTTTGCTGGAATTTTGAGTGGGGTATAAAAGATCCATTCCAGAAAGGATCCATTCGAAGATTAGGGCAGCAGTTTTGTAGGAAGCATGTTTGAAGGTTGGGAGAAGAGCTTCTGTCATGTAGGACCAAAATCTGTCCCAATCTGAACCTAGCATTCTATGGAATGGTAAATCAAGAGATGTCATTGGTTTGTAGTCAATCTTGACACTGTGTAGGGAATGATCTGACAAGCCAGTGGGGGCTAAAACTTGCAATATCTGACTTCCTTATGGATTTTGTTAGAGTGGACTATC
This sequence comes from Acanthosepion pharaonis, assembly GCA_903632075.3. Taxonomy (NCBI): domain Eukaryota; kingdom Metazoa; phylum Mollusca; class Cephalopoda; order Sepiida; family Sepiidae; genus Acanthosepion; species Acanthosepion pharaonis. The sequence continues at coordinate 3,765,370 of CAHIKZ030000446.1, read as the reverse complement.
CCCTCTTTGAGGTGAACATTGAAATCCCTACGTATGTGAAAGCTGGCTGTGGGAAATTTGGTGAGAATATTGTCAATCCTCTCTGATATTCAACTGAAGATTACTGACCCTTCATACTGGAGATGATACAGGGAAAGATAAATGTGGTATTATGGATAAATATGGGAGATCAGGATCCTTGTCTTTAGTGTCCCTGCCACAGGGAAACCTGTCCTTGATGTAAGCATCAAGCCCATGACCATGGTGATTTAAATGATCATATTTTGTTAAAATTAGTGAGTAACCCGGGATTGTGAACTCCTGCAATGGGATTGAGGCATTGATACCTGTTTCAGACAAGAACAGGGGGTCAGATTCATACTGAAGACGATTTCTGGAAAGTTGGAACGTAGACCCCTTATAAGAGATGGTGTAACTGGGGTCTGCTTTTTTTAGGTTGGTTTTGCTAGATTTGTTCATTTTCAACTTGATTGCTTTCATGTTTGGCTTGGTGGATGACTAGTAGGCAGTGAAAGAAACACCCATTGGAGATGCACACCTAAATAAGCTGGGCTGACTGACCTGGAGATACTGCTGTAACAGTACCCATTATGATGGCATCGAGAGGCCCCACCCGAGATTACTACATGGCTCAGAAACCATTCATAAAATGGCAGTACAATAGACCTGATATTATACACCTGCTGATAGGATATCCTCCTTCAACATTACTTGGTGGTTCCTTTTAACTTAGTATAAGTCCCAAGATACCCTCTTTGAGAACGTACAATATTTACTCACCAGCCAGTTTACCACTTCCCTTAAATATAATGTGATTGACAATTAACATTAAATTAATGTGCAGGGAAACAGTACAGATCTTCGTAAACATCATATATATATATATATATATATATATATATATATATATATATATATATATATATATATATATATATATATATATATATATATATATATATATATATATATATATATATATATATATATATATATATATATATATATATATATATATATATATATATATATATATATATATATATATATATATATATATATATATATATATATATATATATATATATATATATATATATATATATATATATATATATATATATATATACATACATATATATATATATATATATATATATATATATATATATATATATACATATATATATATATACATATATATATATATATATACATATATATATATACATATATATATATATACATATATATATATATATATATATATATATATATATATATATATATATACATACATATATATATATATATATATATATATATATATATATATATATATATATATATATATATATATATATATATATATATATATATATATATATATATATATATATATATGGTCTCTGTATTCATCCCTTAAAATAGTGTGGATGGTCCTGCACGAAGCCTTCACCACTATAATCAAATCTCATGTGTCATGTCGGTTTCCTGAAACTGATCTGTTTGACCTCATATGTCGAATTCGATGGAGAGTCGACTATATATATATATATATATATATATATATATATATATATATATATATATATATATACACACTTGTCTCAAATCAAGTCTTATGACAGAAATTTAAAGAAAAATAACATAGAAATTTAAGGAAAAATAACACAGGAATTTAAAGAAAAATAAATAAATAAAAATGGTAATATGCAACAGTTAAAACAATAAAAAAAGTTAAACAGAGATTGTCAAAGACATATAAGACAGGTGAAGTATTTCTTGGATGGATTCTTGACCAAAAGTATTGCAAACATAAAATATCAACAGCACTTTTGTGGGAGTCGGGGGAATGTCTCTGGATGAAACAATAAACTATCCTGCTAGTATAGGCATGGGTTAGGAATCACTTCTTTTTGTTAGGCTATTTTACATTTTTTTTCTTTTTTTTTTTTGAATTTGCCTGTAAATATGCTTAAATCTCCTCTTTGAGAGCATACAATATTTGTTCACCAGCCAGTTTAACATGTCAGAAAAACTTTCTTTAAATATAATATGATCGACAATTAGCATTAATGTGCAGGTAAACAGTCATAAAGCACACATATCACCGCTTCTATTAATTATGTACACACAAACATGTATATAACCAAAAACTGAGTATCATCTACCATGTATTCAATTGCGAAAGCAGAAAAACATATATCATATTTTTATTACTTCGAAGCTCCCTAGAAAACTAAATTTCAGCATTAAATGACCCCTAAGGAGTTGATATGGCATTAAAAGAACAAACAAACAAACCAGAAACAGGTGTGTAATAATAGCAAAAGAGAGCAAGAAAATGCTTAACGAAGCTTTATTCTGCTTAGAATAATTTATTCAAGTGCAGTGACTATAGTCATCTACAAATGAAAGAGTTCTCCAATGGAAGGTAATCATAAAACAAGGGAGATTACTCCTGGTTACTTTATTACAATGTATTCTCTCAGGGAGGCCCTGTGCCTTGAGCACCTATTGGTGACTTTAAACACAACCTAAATCTCAAGTGAAAGTTGTACATATGATCCATCACTAAAGATGTTGGGAAAATGGTTGCTTTCCTGTATCACTCCAGTAAGTACCTGACTCCATCTGCTATTCTCTACTTTTAAAAGATTCAGATCAAGCCAAAAATGGAGTACTGTTGCCATATATGGACAAGAGCTGCCGAGTCTTCAATTTCAAATCACAATATAGTCCAAAAACATCTCCGTATACTTGTAGGTGATGAATTGTTTTCCACCCTACAAACCCTTTCCCACAGACAAAACTTGTCAAGCCTCTTACTATTTTATTGCTATTTCCATGGTAAGTGTTCAGATAAACTACATTCCTTAGTTCTACTAGTTCTAACTTTCATGGCTAAGGACTGAAAGGCTGAACACATTGTAATGAGCCATCCTTATTCCTTTCATATTCCATTTGTGAGTTACAAGTTCCACTTGAGCAGCTTCTTCCTGAGAACTGTTGTTTTGTGGAACTGTCTCCCAACTGTTATCTTTCCCACATATCCCCATAAACTGTAACTCTTACTCTGTAATCCTCTATCTCAAGTGGCTCTTGGGCCCGGTACAGGATGAGTATCATTGTAAAATATATCGTTATATATATATATATATATATATAAAGTACTATTTTGAATGCATGCTAGTTTAAGGTTCTTGTACACCCCCAATAGAAATCTATGATATGTCCCCTCACCCTGAATCTCTGATACAGGGCCCCCAACACAACTATATCTCAATTTTTATAAGGTAATATTCATATAAAATGCAAATTTTATTGTAACCTAATTATGTACAATAATGGATCATATGCAATATAAGTGAACAATTAAACTAGAAAAATTGAAAATATATCTCATTAGAAATTATAGATATGTCATAATAGATCAGTCCATCTTAAATAAATTAACAATGTTTTGTGGCAATTTTTAAGATCAACTTGAGATTTAGCACATTCAACAGTGAAATTCAGTAAATGTTTCCTAATGGTAAGGAAAAAACATCAATGATTAAACACTAAATTTTTCAATTCTTGACTTAAAACTGGTTCTAACAATTTTCAGTATTCAATGTGAATGTGGTGCACTGAAAACCTGAAAGAAAGGAATTTTCAGTGGCCAAGAATTAATCCAACAGGGCTTGTGCAAGGGTCTCATGGTCCCCCACCAAATCTATAATACAGGGCCCACAAATCTATGATATGAGGTCACTCACACTACTACAACACAATTTTCATAAAATAGTATTCATATAAAATGTAAATTTTATTGTAATCTAATTATCTACAATAATGGATCATACCCAAAATAAATGAACAATTCAGCTAGAAAAATTGAAAATAAATACAATGTATCTAAATACAAATTAAAGACAAGTTATAATAGATCATTCCATCTTAAATAAATCAACAATGGTTTGCAGCAATTCTAAACATCAACTTGAGGTTTTTCTTGTTGAAAAATTTGATAATTTTAACGAATTTGACATTTTAGATAAAAAATAATGAATTTTATATTGTGTTTTTTTTTTTTTTAGACTTAGCATGAGCAAAAGAAATTCACGGATTTGGACAAAAAAAGACCCCAGAATGACATCAAAATCTGAGAAAATATTTCATCCATTTATAGTCAGTTGTGCTTAGTTTAATTGTAGATAGAAAAAAGCAAATATCAATAAAACAGTGAGGGTCACAAAGCAGTGCCTGGGGCTTCCAATGAGACATATCCCACTCTTTTTCGAGGGAGGTGGCCTTAAAGAGTAGTACACACAGTCTGTGTTTAAATGGACAAACAATTTAGATATGGAATTTGATCATCTTAGTCAGCAAAGCAACAGGTACAGAATTAGTATTTAGATAATCTATGTGTTGTACAGAATTTTATGATGTCTTTAAAAACGGACATGTTAAAAAGTTCTTTATTAATATATAATATATACAAACAAGGCAGAGAAAGAATTAGAAAAATAAATGTGAAATTCATAGAGTGAAAAATTAAATATCATTCAAGAACAAAAGTTTATAAATTTGTGCACAATGACAAAAATATTATTAGGGGAGGGATAGGATAAGCAGGAGCAGAAAGAGTTGTAGTCAGATCTTGGTGCTATTTGCTTGTAACTTCTATTGTTGACTGTCTCTTGATTATATCATTTTCTCATCTAGTTACATGAGCTGCCCAATTTTATTGTTGCTGCAGTTGAAAGTCTTCAAATGATGTTTTATTTTGTTATTTCATAAACTTCTTTGTGATTCTGTATTGCAAGTCTATAAGGTCTGACAAAGGATTGTCTTCTGAAAGGATTTATTCATGTGAAACCATTTTTAATCCCTGCTCTGAGAAAAACGTTGTATACAGCTGATAGTTTAGACATTTCTGAATGAACTGGATGCCATTCATGTACATCCACATGAGAGTCTTGACATAATGAGACTATTTAAGGATAGCATCTATGATAATTCAGAATTATCTCATGTTTCATGCGAGACAATTTTTTCTCACATATTATATGAGTCTACTATTTACCCTTGCTTTGAATATTGCTGCCATATATAGTCAGGTGTTCCTGAGATATATTTAAAGATTCTTGATAAAATTCAAAGAATCAATAATATATTTGGTCATATACTTTTATACTTGCATACAATTTTTAAACTTGAAGAAGACAGACATTTTGAACACTGTCAAATACTGTCATTTTTTTCTTTTCTTGAATTGTTCTCTTCTCTTAAGTGTTGAAAATATTGGAAGAGTAATGTCAATTATTTTGTTTACCTGGCATCTCAGCTTTAGTCTCTTTCCCAACACAATAATGTAGCTTCCCTGTGCCTTTTCTTTAAATACTTTCATAGTAATTATTTGAATTCATCACTATTGTATCTAGACTTTATGAATTTAAGTGCAGTATTGATTGGCAACAAGATCTCATCATTTTACAGTTGAATTAGCTAGATGTAACTGTAAGTTCTATGCTGACAGTTTCATTTTTTGCACTTCTTGCTTGTGAAAATCTCTTCCAGCTTCATGCTTTCCAACCAACTTTTATCTTCAAAAATACAAATGCAATGTCAATCATTATCTACTGTCTTCTTGATGAATCTTCTATTGTTCTTGTTGTTTAATAATGTTTCTCTTTTTTCTTATTTTTTCATATGTATGTGGAGCCAATTTCAGAATTGTAGAAAAATGCTAAAAGATTTTAAGTACTGTCACTGAAAATTAATTTTTTGTACAAAAACGGTTCACAGAAAGTAATTCAATTTTTACATTGACAGGCTCCAAATATTTTAATCTTTGTAATCACATATATTAACCAAGCAATGTCAATTGAGACACACGGTATTCTTTGAATTGGAAGACAGTAAAATATCTTAGAATGCAATGTTGGAGGCTCAAATTCAGAATATGTTCAACAATATTTTACTTACTTAAAAGGAATATACACACACACGCACACACACATATATTTGTGTGTGCGTGTGTGTGTGACACTAAGGCCATGAAGTGGTTAAATGCTAATTCTGAGCAGGAAAGAGTTCAGCCCAAAGTCAGATATAAGCTGAGAGTGAGATAGAGTGAGAGAGGGTGGAGAAATTTTCCTTTGTGGAGATGTGGCTGTCTGGATCTCTTCTCTCCTAAAGTTTATTTTTTTCATATATTGAAAGTCTGGCATGCATAGAAAAACAGATTTGGAAATAATGTTGTCTCTTGCTCATAAATTTAAATGAGAACAAACTTTTTTCTGAGGGTCAAATGTATGATAGGGCAGAAGTTATGAAAAGAAGTCCTGTCAACAGTGATCTGGTTTATATTTTCACTGAACAGAGATAAGCCGAGAAATAATATTATCTCTTCCTTGAGGAATTAAGAAAACACTTATCATTAATGAGGAGAGAGATAGATGGGGTGTATATTTTCACTGAGAAAAACGAATTGGGAAATTAAACAAATAACAAACCCTTTTTGAGTTATGAAAACAGTTCCTCTTGTTGAGGAACAGGTGATCTGGTTTATATTTTTGCTGGGCAGAGATAAGGCTAAGAATTGAGAAATAATTTTATCTCTTCCTTGAGAATTTAAGCAAGTAAATATTATTGGCAAGAGAGAGAGAGAGAGAGAGAGTGAGATCTGGATTATGTTTTCACTAACAAAAATGAATTAGGAACTTTGGAAACTGTAAACAAGAAACAATCACATTTGAAGGTCAATGTTATGAAAACAGGTCCTGTCATTGATGAGCAGGAGATCTAGTTTATATTTTCCTAGACAGTGATAAGTCCAGGAATGGAGAAATAATTTTATCTCTTTCTTGAGGAATCAAAGGAATTAAAATTAATGACTAGAATAAAACCATGTGACCTTGATCACACACTTAATTAGATTTGTTACAAAGACAGCTATGCCTGCCCTGGGAAGTAGGCTGAGGTTGAATACTGAGAAGGAAGGAGGAAGAGGGAGAATTTAGCACCACTTGTATGGAGTGATGGTATGAGATGTAAAGTGGAGCAGACTGGAGTTGAAGGGAAGTGCAATCCCTGTAACTACTTCCAAGAAGGCTGATAATTCTCCAAATTTGGAAAGTTAATTAAGAAAGCAGAAATAAGGAACAAAGAACACTTATTGGGATTAATGTAAAAATTGTGGAATCACCAAATCCTCAAAACCCTTTGTCCCATGCTGGTTTGGGGCCAAAGAGCATATAAGCAGATAGCTTTGAGAGCTTGAAAACGTGTGCTGTGAATCCTGCATTGAGTACCTCTGGAATCCACATTAACTGCCACCAGATCTCCTGACTTTGAACCCAAAAACTTCAGATGAAGTTCAGTGACACTATAGAAGTTGATGCGGGGAAGGTTAATTTTTGTTGTATCAAGAACTACATAAACAAATTGAAGATTAACCTAATGGATCTTTCCTTTTTATTTTTCATCTATGAAAATATTTCTTCCTTTAATATAGCAACTACCATGGCTTGAACCAGCTCTTCGATTACTACAACATTCAATCTTCCACTGCTCTGAGATCAAGAACACAATGTGGACAGAGTTGGTATGTATTGAAGCAACCGTCAATCAACAAGCAGCTTGGACTAGCGTCAGTATTGACCAGCGCAGAGTTAGCCCTGAGGTTAAAACATCATCCTAAGACCCTGAGGACTGGACAAGTAAACATGGTTACATCAATGGGTGTAGGCAGTGGTAAAAGGCTTATATATATATATATATATATATATATATATATATATTGGTGTGATGTATAAATTGTCGTTTAAGTTAGGCAAAAATGAAAATACCACTGAAATCTCATTTTAACAGATATATTTACCAAAATTACACAAAAATACCTTGATATCTCAGTTTCATTTTTTTTTTCAAAATTCCAACATATATCACCTGAAGAAGGCAAAGTGTACAACAGCCGAAATATTGTGAATATGACAATAAAGATAAGGACAAGAGTCTGAACAATATAAATACCTCAAAATATTCTTTACTCTTTCACATTTCCACTAGCACTTTAGTATGAATTTCCCAATTTTAACCCTGTTAGGATTCAAATCTAATTTTCAAAAAGATAGAAACATAATTTTTAAGCTGACAAATTGTGTACAACTGTTTAAAAAGAACACAACAACCCAAAGTAATAAAAAGATGAAATACAGATATTCTGTTGAGTAATGCGAAGAAACAAACAGGCATTAGAATGAAGCGATGCTGAAATAACAAAGCAGAGATATATGTTATTGAATTAATATTTACTGATGACACAGAGATAAAAACTAGGCTCTTGTGATGGAGTCATTTGTCTTATTTCCTCAGGGTAAAGCTTTGTTAATGAGAATGAACTGATTGAACAGCAAATTAGGGAGAAATCGAAGAAAATTGTAATTTCTAATGTACACGGTGCGATTGATAAATTGTCGCCTAAATTACACAGAAATGAAAATAACATTGACAGTGGATTTTAACAGATGTATTTGCCAAAACTGCACAAAAATATCTTGAAATATTAAAGAGAAAAATTATTCAATAAAATCGCCATTGACTTCATCTACAGCCTTCAGGTGACTTCAGAATCTCCGGCAACTTTTCTGGAAAGTTTGCTTGTGTAAGTTGTTGAATGATGCTATACTTAATGCTATAACCTGTTATGGTCCGGTTCCTTGTACCACGGGATAGTCCAAGGTAGAACCAATAAAGAAGAACTCGAAGGCAGATATGGAATAACACAGATATATTACAAACAGGAATATATACAGAGAAGTAGAAAGTGTTAGTACAAACAATCAGGTTTAGTAGTAATTGTCTGAACGCGACTCTGTTTCGGACTGCCTCTGACTCAACTGACTGACTCGCTCGCTCTGACTGACTTCTGACAGACCTCACTCCAGAGTTCAGACTGAACTCCAGACTTCAGACAGAACTCTCTGCTTCCTCTTGAGGCACAGTATTTATTACGCATGGAATAGTCCATTATGTTATTATGGGTAAGGTCCCCTAACATAATCCTTGTTCATCTTTGTTGTTACAAGGAGTTTTGTTGGTTTCTTGTTCAAATAGACCCTGCATATAATAATCAGCGGGTTTTGGAGTGTGGGGAGTGAGGTGTCCAGATGTAATGGTTGATGTGGCTGCAGAAATTGTCTGATAGCTATGATGGGTTCTCCTGCTTGTGTGGCATGGTGCAGAGTCCTGTTGCCAGACATAGGGTGTTCCAGTAGCCATCCTCTTGACCTAAGGCAGAACAATCTCCTAAAGTCACTTGATGTAGGCCTCTGTGTTGAGTTTGAGGCCCTCACTAACAAATTTGGGAGTTCTTTTCTTATTAGAACAATCAGAGTGAGTTCTTCATAATCATCATTAACCCCCCCCACTCTTTCTGAATCCTCTACACTATCCTCAGATTGACACCCAAACACTCTGAAATGTTTGTATTAGAGCTTCCAGCTTGAATTCCAAGCATTACAGCATGCTGTTTAAAAATTTCTCGTGGAGTGAATTGTGTCATGTGTGCTCTGTTTCTCACAACTGACTCTACTAAAATGTGTAAACAAACAACATGCATGCTCAAAATTAAAATATAAAATGGTGACAATTTACCCATCGCAGCCTGTATGTACACACACACATACACACACACACATATATATATGGAAGTAAGATGAATGCAAATTCATCCTTTGATGACAAAACAACAAATTGGATTGCCAAAGGCACAAGGGCATTTAGGAAACTTTACCACTGCTTATGGAATGAGAGTTATCAAATTGGACACCAAAATATGGGTTTATAGAGCAGCTATTTTGACCACATTGTTGTCCAGCTCAGAAATGTGGAAACTATATAGGTCCCCTATCAATTAGATGGATGTCTTCAACAAAAGTTCTCTCTGTGCAATCTGTGGCTATACTTTTGATGATAAGGTGTCCAAAGCTGATTTTCTCGCAAAATGCAACATTGGTTAAATTGAGACTTTCCTGGTGTGGTCACAACTTTGCTGGGTTGGTCATATTGCAAGGATGAGTGATGTAAGAATATCTAAAGTCCTCAGATATAGCCAGCTTGACAGTTGAAAAAAGGACGGCCATGGCTCAGGTATAAAGACAAGCTAAAGAGTAAGCTCCCAGCTGTCAATGTGCTTCATATTATCTTCACACGAGTTGCCCTGGATAGAAATAACTGGAGATATTTGTGTCAGAGTGTTATCAGAAATTTTGAAATCGGTCATATTGACCAGCTAAGCAAATATTCCTGTTGCTATGTCCAGAGATCCTCTCCATTGTACAATATGGGGACTTGTATGCAAGTCACTAGCAGTACTGAAGTGTCACATATGACACAAACATAAAAACTGAATGAGGTTGTTGGATCCTCATACACTGAAATCAATGGGAGTGTCCATCATATATATATATATATATATGTATATATGTGATAATATACATATATACACAATAATATATATATATATATATATATATATATATATATATATATATATATATATATATATATATATATATATATATATATATACACAATAATATATATATATATATATATATATGTGTGTGTGTGTGTGCAATAAAGTATTTCTACAGGGATGGCCAAAAGTTGCTTTACCTATTTCTAATATTGATAAATACAAATTTCTAAATAACATTACTTTTATTTAATCATTGTACAATTATAATTTCAATATAACAGTTACAATTTCTTTATTTTCATTAGTATTCACATGCTTCAGTACCCACTTTTTTTTATCATCAATCTGTTTTTAAATAATTTAGAAATCCGTCTACTATTATTATTGGAAATAGGTGAAGTGACTTTTGACCATCGCTCTGTTGTGTGTGTGTGTATACATATATATATATATATATATATATATATATATATATATATATATATATATATATATATATATGTGTGTGTGTGTGTATGTGTGTAAAATTTTAGATAGAACATATCTGTAAAAGGACAATATGAACAAACACAAAAGAAAAACTTATCCTTTCGTTTTCTCCTTTAACGAACTTTATCAAGGGAAATGCCAGGATCTTATTTTATAACATATATTTATAGACAAGACCAAAATGCTTGTTTTTTAAGATTAATAAATTTATAAGATTATGATACAGGATGATACAGGAAAAAAGGGTGTATATACATACATACATACATACATACATACATATATATATATATATATATATATATATATATATATATATATATATATATATATATAAGGATGGCCAAAAGTCATTTTATCCATTTCTAATAATGATAAACACAAATGATTATTTAATGATTGTACAATTATAATTTCAATATAACAGTTACATTTTCTTTATTTTTGTCAATATTCACATGCTTTGGCCATCCACTTAATTTTTTTTACCATCTATCTCATTTTAAATCATTTAGAAATTTGTGTTTATTATTATTGGAAATGGGTAAATTGAATTTTGGCCATCCCTATATCCATACAATAATATATATATAGAGAGAGTGATAGAGGGAGAATGATGGGTTTTCTGTCTATAATACTGAGCACTCTTAATGAGCACACCATAAATATAGCAGATTTTAACAATATATAGAGAGAGAGAGCATGAGACAGAGAGAGAGAGTGAAAGAGAAAAGGAGAGAGAAAGAGAGAGAGACTGATAGATTCTTTGTCTGTAATATTGAGTACTCTTTCCCGAACACTGTTCCCCAATAAATATAGCAAATGTTAAACAGTATAAAACAGTTGATGTTAGTTTTCACTCTTTGTACATCTCAGTTTTACTTCAAAAGGAAGTTTATTTTTAGTCATTTGACTATAACTGTATTTTTTCTGCATTGGTCATACCTGGGAAAGAATTAACATCTTGTTATGGACATAATGTACTTGAAAAGGAGTTTCTTTTTCTTACCATTCACCATTATTCACCAAAAGAGCTTCTTGGGGTTGTGAATGGACAGATGTTATGTGGCTGGATTTTGAAGAAATTTCACTTTGGATGGCCAATTTTTCTTCCTTTTGATTGAATGGGTTAATGAATTTAATGAAGTTCATAAAACAGATTATAATACAAATGAGATGCTAACTAAACTGCTTGAATATCACTGGTTATTATTTTTTAATCAGAACTTTGATTAAGACATTGACAAGACGGGCTATTAAAAATATTTTAAATTATTAATTAACAGTTGTGTTGTTTTATTGAACTATGAATTAACATTTGTCTGCCAAATTAATTACTGCCAATTACAAGTCATAAAAAAGGAAACATTTCCTTTTCCGGTTAACAGATATTTCCTTCTTTCCAGTTTGCTGATTGACAATTCAGATTTTTCTGTCTCAATATTAATTTTAGTTAAAATTAGTGGAATTATAATTTTTACTATTTCTTTTTTTTTCTTCCATGTTTTTATTTTTATATATTTATTCAATTTATTTTTTAATCTCTTCCTTTTACTACTGTCTGCTTGTTGAACAAACTTTCATAATTGGACAAAAATGCACCCTGCTGACAGAGAAAACTAAATTGTAACAGAAGTTCTCTTTAACTTTTCTGTAAAAACATTTTCAACAAGACGTCTATTTTCTAAAGTTCTTGGTTGTCACAATGTTAAGGTCACATGAATTTTCTACTTCAAATGGCTGCATACAGGAGACCATGAGAGAAAGTCTTTCTAGTGTCCGTATTATTAATAATAATTAAATAAAAAAATTATACAATACTCTTCTTATTCTTCTATGTACTGTGTTCCTTTCAGGATGTTGGTGACCATGGCTCTCCACAATTTCCCATCCTTTGTAGCTTTTAATAAATTTTGCATTTTTGTTATCTCTCCTAAACGTTGCTCTATTATCTGTTCACTAGGTAAGTTATGCATTGTTTTCCTCTGTCTCATCTAACTTCAATCTGTCCTGTGGGTATCAAATTTTACAAGCCTTTTTTCCTCATTATGTGCACTAAAATAGGACATTTCACATTATTACAAATTAGTCAAACAGAACCAAATACAAAAATGTTATATAATTTTTTTAATCAGTATCAACCAATGCAAGGCATTAAAGCGATGAAAACACAAGGGGTTACAGGGTGTGGGAGAATTAAGAACAGAAACATTAATAACGAGCAGGAAAAGAAAAGAGTAATCAGGAGGACAGCAGATTGCGATTAACATTGCATTTAAATTTTTGCAGATTAAAGTTGGCTGAAAGGTATGGAGCTGGAAGGGAGTTCCACAAGTAAAAAAAAGAAAAGAAAAGAAACTATGGGCTAAGGAAAAAAATTACCCAGTCCCCACAACCACTGTCATGTTGGTGTCAATATTACATTGACCCCACATCTCTTAGTGCTGCCACAGAGTTGGAATCCCCATCTAAAATGAGGAGAACAATTTACTCCACTTCCAGTCAAAACCAAATTCCTCTACCAGGTAAATCTTTGCTGTACGTTCATTTTTTAAAACTTGTTATTTTAGGAGCCATGATTATATTTATTTTATGTTTTCTTTAAATGTAAACATACTGATATTTTTTTTCTAACATACAAATGAATATTAACAAACATGATGTATTTTTTAAAAGACTTTATCAACTGAAACATTGCTTATACATGGTAATTTTTAAAACTTGAATTAAAAATAAATAACATAAGCTAAAAAATAAGCTTTTAAAGTTTTATGCAAATTAAGTGTTACATTTACGTTGTAAGCAGTCAGTTATGTGCCATGCATGATACATGCTTAAGCGATCATGTATCTTTCAATTTTCTCCCAGTAGGTTGACATTTCTTTCTGCAGTAGACAAGTTTCCATCCAAGGCCACAGAACCCAGTCTATCCTGCTATTTACCCATAGCTGGGGGGAGAAGATGATTCATACATTTCCCAAGGTTATTGGCACATAACTGAATGTAATGAATTCAACTGGAATTCAAACTCGGCTTTTAAATTCCTCATTCTGATCCATTATCCACTAATCCACCATGCCTCCCCTCGTAAACACAATTGTTAATAATATATCCATAAAAACAAATAAACACACTGAGTATCTCATCATGCCGTATATTTGGAAGACAGCTGTATTAATATCAAAGTACAACTTTAAGTTGTGCAAAGCAGTAAAATATTAGTATAGTTTTATTCATATTTTGTTCTATATATATATATATATATACATATTTTAAAAAATATGACAAACTAAAATTTCTTGTGACATGCCTCATCAGATGAAATCCTAAAGATGGAAAAGACATATTAGCTGCTATTTGATTTCATTAAGAAAATGAAGCAAAAAATATAGAGGAGATAGATGTGTCTAACATTTCCTGCCAATACTTCATAAAGATATTAGAGATGCTACTTGGTTTCAGTAAGAAAATGGAAGAAAGAAATAATGAAGGGAAGATAGAAAAGATGATAACATGTGTTTAATGTCTGTTTCAGTGAAATGGAAAAAGCTATAAATTTCAAATTTTTGTATCCCCTTACTTCTTTAAATAACAACCAGCATTCATATTTATGATTGTTATTGCAATATTTTATTAAAATTGTTAAGCTCAAGTACTTAAGATGTAATTGGGGAATTTCTATAGATTTCCCCTTAAGCTTATTCAATCATTAACTTAAGAATTAAAATTCATCAGAAAATTAAAATAGAAAAACCATGAAATTTCCATAGGTATTTCTAGTAAATAAATTTTCACCTTACATTATTTTTTAAAAGATGAAAAGAGTTAGGTAAATAATTGTTAAAAAAAAGAAACAAAAATATGATATTATTACAGGTACAAAACCAATGTTCTTTTTTTCAAAAAAGATTTTTATTAGTTTTTTTTTTTTAATAAATTCATAAAGCCTTCAATAAGCTTTTCACTTTCAACAGAAATTTTAGGCCTACATCAAAAACATCACAACAAAATTATTAAGCAAACAACAAAATTCTTTTTAAACAATTACATTGAATCAACAGTTTCATCCACTGCAAGGAATACTGCTGCCATATATGGTCTGGTGCCCCTCTTCTCACCTTAAAGCCCTCAACAAGATCCAGAGATGGATAAGCAATGCGGTTGGTCCTGACCTGGCATCTTGTCTTCAGTCGCTGTCTCACAGATGTGCCGTCGCCTCACTTTGTCTTTTCTACAAATACTTTCACGGTAACTGCTCCAATGAGCTACTCTCGCTATTTCCCAGACTGCATGAATTTAAGCAGGCTACTAGGCTGGCATCATGGTCTCACCCTTTCACTGTCGAAATGGTTAAATGTGGCTGTCTCTTCTACTCCAATAGCTTCATGTCTCGCACACCCTCGTCTATGGAATTCCCTTCCTATTACCTGTTTCCCTGATAGCTATAATCTCCAACTATTCAAATGTAATGTTAATCGACATCTCCAGATCTTCCTGAGCTATCTCCTGCTCTTCTCTTCATCCTTTCCTCTTTCATGCCTCTTTACTCTCGCTCCTACTCAGTAACCCCTTGCATACTAGTGGCATCCCACCTTGCTTGGGGTGAAATGCTTAAAAAAAAAAATTATTTAAAATCATTTTCCACTTTTCAATAGTGTAGCATATTATTCTTATTTTACTCTTCACATTGGATATGCACATGTCACTAATGAACATTTATTGAGAAATGAAATCCTACCAATATTCGTATAATGTCAGAAGTCATATACAGTCAGGCACATACTGTAGGAATGTTATAGCTTCTGGGAAATCCCAAACTAGTATTATAGAATGAACAATCTTAGATAACTTTTTAAAACATTAAATCAGATAACATACTGCAATTTGTCAAAAAGATTGGTCTTTACAATAAAACATTAAAAGAAGATATTTATAAGTGTTTACACAAACAAAAAACTTACCTTCAATAATTCTTGATAAAAAAATCATATATGGTGAACAATAAAACTTCTTCTCTAACATACTTGGGAAAATATTTCCTTCAACCATATCTAACAGACTATAAAATTTTCTTTCTACCATATCTTGAGCCATAAAACTTATCCCATCCATACTTGACAAAATATAAAATATGTTTATCACAAATTCAGTTTGGCTCTAAATGACACACAAGAGCACAACCAGTCTTATTTCCCACTTTGATAAACACTCATATTGCAAATCAGAAACCTTTTACGGTTTTTAAAAATATTCATGTACAGGTTGAGTATACTTTATCCAAAATTCCCAAATCTAAAAACATCTAAAATCTGAAAGTTTTTCAGATGCTTATATGACTTGTTACAAATGGAAAATTTCAGAAAGCACTGGGAAGGTTCTTCGGTGGTGTGCATCTGTTTTAAGTGACCTCATCTACGCTGGGCGTGTTGGTTCCCAGCTCATCTATTTAGCCTACGTTGGCACCAGTTTTTTGTTAGTGATTGTCACAGCAACACCTTTGTTTGTGAATTACTCACCATGTGTTTCATGCTCAGTAAAGATATTATTCAAAATGTCCTGCAGATACCCATATGTGTAGTGAAAAGGAAAAAAAGAAATGAGCAGTGACAAAGTTATAAGAAAAATGGAAACTAAAAGGATACTTATACAGGTTAAGTATCCTTTATCCAAAATTCCAAAATCCAAAAGTTTTTCAGGTACTTACATGACTTGAAAATTGAAATTTTCAGGAAACACTGGGAAGGTCCTTATATAATGTGAAACAGTTGTAATTGACCTCATCTACCTTGGATAGGGGTTCCCCAGCCCAGCTACATAGCTTATATTGACACCAGCTTTTGTTAGCAATCACAACACCTTCATTCATGGATTACTTACCAGGTATTTCATGCTCAGTAAAGATATTCAAAATGTCAAAAAGTTCTGCATTTATATATTTTTTGTAAGTCGTGATCATGTTTTTTGTTCACGTACAGAAAATACAAAACATTATTTTTATGTGAAATCTTAATTTCAACACTTAAAAATCCATGTGAGTATTACATGACTAGCATCATTACTTGTATCTGTATGTACACAAAATTTATTAACTAGTAGTGTAGTCATTAATCAGGATTTATATTTTCTACTCCATTTTGTTTTTGTAAATAAAATACATTTCCTGTTACGTGGAATTTATTTGTGCTTATGTGGGCCTAAAATTCTTTCGACACCAAAAATGGGTCACAAGGTAGAAAAAGTTGAGAAACACTGATCTAGATGATGTTGAATAAATTTTCAAAGTTGACTTGCTTTGAATATTTGTGTTAGAAATCCAGTTCTTTTGAAAAATACAAACAAACTTACCAAATGATGACAAATGAGCTCAGTTTTTGATCTTGGCTTAAATTCTACTTATGGAAAGTGGAAACTTTCAATTTTTTGATAATAAAGCAAAGTGATTTAATATATTATTTTAACCACGTGAGATAAATATATATATTGTTTACAGCTAATTCGGCTTAAGAAAACATGTCAAAACAATTCAGGTGTAGAAAAATCAAATGCCAGAAATGTAAGTTTAACATTTTCATTAACTCCTAAGATCATCATAATAAAGGTAGTCCCTTTATTACTATGATCATCAATTTTAGAAAAATCTGTGCAAAAGTGAAATTAATTTTTTTTGTGATATGTTTTGCATTTTGTTCTTTAGGAATTCATCAGACTTAAGTGACATTTATTTTGGTGTGATTACACATGCACATGAAGGAGAGGGGATGCTGAAATTTGAAATTTAAATTAAAAAGATTTCTGCAAGCATTGGTAAACATGCTATAACATGTTGCGTCAAAAGGATGGTTTATCCATGACACTGCTTTTTTAACTAGCTTTACTCTTTGGCACTAGTGTACAGAAGGGGAGGTGGAGGGTGCAACAACACTGGGCATCCATAGTGAGAGGGAATCCAATCATATTGAATAGTGTTTATTATTTTTATTGTCAATTCTCAAGAACAAAGATAAAGTATAAATTCACTTTCATATATTCCGGCATATTCCTATTCTCATTACTGCATTTTAAAACAATAAACATTGTCAAAAAATAGAAAAAAAATCCAGTGTCATGGGAAAAACTGTCCTTTTGACATGCCATCTTATTCCAGGTAAATTTATACATGTTTGTCAAAATTTTAAAATATTAAAAACCATTAAAATTAAATTTAAAATTTCAGTATCCCCTCTCTCTTATACACATGTTTAATCACCTAAACATCACTTTAGTCTGATGAAGTCCTAAATGATAAAATGCATCATATGAAAAGTTTTTTCCACTTTGTCATAAATTTTCCTAAAATTGTTCTCTTTATATATCATTTTCCCTTGATTTTCAATGAATAAAATCATTGCAGCTCGAGGATATAATATATAAATTCTATATATCAGACTAAAATTAAAATGATTACCTATTTTTTTTAATACTTTCTTAAAAAATTATTTCACTCCACGCAAAGCAATAAAGATACAAGGGGATCACTGAGTGTGAAAAAATATGAGAATAGAAAAAGTATTAAGGAGAGAGAACAATAAAAGAAGAGGAATTAAGAAGACAGAAGGTAATGATTGACATTGCATTTAAATTTTTGCAGATAAAATTTGACTTGAAAGCAAGGAGCTGGAAGACAGTTCCACAAGCAAGAAGTGCAAGAGAAGAAACTGTTAGCATAGAACTTACAGTTACATCTAGGTATTTCAACTGTAAGATGATGAGACCTTACCAATAATCTAATAGTATGCTTAAATTCATAAAGGCTGATAATTTAAGAGAAATATACCATTAAAAGATATCAGCTTTGTAGTAATGATAATAAGTTGGAATTCTGTAAATTCATGCAAGCCCAAAACAAAAGTGCAAGTAAAGAGAAACTTCTTATCTAATGAATACATTATAAATTCACAATAACTTCCTCTAAGTTGCTGTCAAAACTGTATTATTTTTTAATCCAATTCACCCCATGCAATGCAGTAAAGCTACTAAGACACAAACAGTTACTGAGTGTTAAAGAATAAGGACAAAGCAAGAACAATAGAAGAGTACTCAGGAAAACAGTAGATAACAATTGATATCGCATTTAAATTTTTGGCTGGAAAGCATGTAGCTGGAGGGGTGTTCCATAAGTGAGACTTGTGAGAAAAGATACTGCTAATATAGAATTTCTAGTTGCATCTAGCCAATTCAACTGCAAATTGACAAAACATTTTTGCTAATCTTGTACTGCGCTTAAATTCATAAATTCTACATACCATAGTGAAGAACGTGCCTGAATTACCATCAGAATCTTTATAGAAAAGGCACAGGGAAGTAACTTTACAGCAATGGGACAGTGAATGAAGCAAAGGCACCAGGTCACAATCAATAATATTACTGATTCTTCTTTGGTTTTTATCAAGAATCTCTAAATATATAGCAGGAACACCAGACCATATGTGATAGCAATATTCAAAGCATGGTCAAATGGTAGACAAAAGATAGATTCTGGAGATAAAAATTGTGTAGCATGACACAGTGAACCAATTTTCTTAGTAGCAGACCTAGTAGTGATTTGAGTGTAGTCTTTTTACTTCACATCAGTTGAGAATGTTAGCCTGAGAAGACAATGATTCCCTCTCCTGGAGGTTAGCATCAGCCATAGTGACGGAAGGCATAAAGGGGTCATTCAGATGATTAATTGTTGGAGAAAGAGTAACATGAACTTTTATTATGACTTTAAAAGTGGATATTTCAAAAGTATCTATTTGCATAATATTTAGAAATATATTAAAACAAACGGAGAAGAATTTAGCAAGAATAAAAAGAAAATTACTTACCATAAAGTTGCAAATAAAAAAATATAACCAAAAAGAAGCAAAAAAATCAGACTACGGTTATGTACCTACTTATTTTGTTTTCAACTGAGCTCTGAGGAGTGATGAGCAATAACTGGATAGATTTTTTTTTCTTTAATATATGAAAATAAACTTTTAAAATATCTATTTTTAAATCTGCAACAAATGTTTGTACTTGTATGATGTAATGGAATAACCTGTTACCCCCATGAGTGGCTACACTATATGGTAGTAACTACCTATAAGTATCTGTAGGTCAATGAACTACAGAGTCTTGCTGGGATCTGTTTCGTATGACTTATGTGAGAACTACCAACCTTCTAATAGTAGCTACTGGATTGAGGTGCGATGACCTTTATTCTTATTGTACTGTTTTTTTTACAATAAACCTTTACTTTTTTTTATCCACCTTGTTTTTCAAGTATATATTCCTATTAGCACAGAATATAACACCTCACAAATTATTCAATATGAAATTATAAAAAACACTGAAACCCAAAAAAACAAATATATATATATATATATATATATATATATATATATATATATATATATATATATCATTATGGGATAATAATATATAAATTTTTATATATCAAGAACAGTTTTGGAGGGAAGATATATGACAAAGTGCAAAAAGTTTTTGTCTGATGCATTTCGTTCCTTAGGATTTCATTGGACTAGGTTTGTACAGATGAGAGATACGGAGAATTTTAAATTTAGAAAAATTCTTTTTAGGTATTTTGGGTATGCAATCTAGTCAATTTCATTTAGATTCTTTTTCATTTTGTTTCCATCATCTTTGTTATTAAATATCCCACATTGTGATGGCAGAAGATCTGCCATGAATGGTGAAACATTGTAAAAACATGGACACAGTGGTTGAATTAGGGATTGAAACAATTTCTAAACATATTTTTCTCAGAGAATTATTTTCTATTTTAATTAGAGTAGCGTATTTTATGTCAGAATTGTGGTCAGTCTTGTTATGGTGAGCAGCAAACACATTCAATGTGTTGTTTTTTAAAATGTCTCTTTTGTTTTCATATAATCTTTTATTTAAACTTCTTGACATTTCTCCAATATATTCTTTCTGGCAATCCTTACAGGTGATAGAGTAAATTCCTCCTTCAAGTTTTGGTTTGTTGTTTATTTTATATTGATTAAGTCTTTTGTTGTTTTAAATGTAGTCGTGACAAATTTTATGTTGAGTTTAGATATTCTTTTCAATTGTCATTGTGTTAGAGTTAGTGGGTTGAGCAATATATATATATATATATTGGTTGCATTAGAAGTTGAACTGTTTTTTTTAATCAGTTCACCTAAAGCAAGGCAATGAAGCCAGTAAGATGCAAAACAGGAAACAAGGAATAAACCTAAAACAAAAATGAACAAAAAAACTCAGTATTCTCAAGTTAAAAATTCCTATCAATTGGCTATCGACGAGATCAACCTAAAATCCACTGGGACCAACTAACTTTCAGAAGAGGACTGAGTTTTTGTATATGTAGTTTTATTCTAGTTATTATCTGTGGATTCAACAAGATCATGTTAAAATTACTTTTATGTGATAGGCATAAAAAAGGCATTTTCAAAGATTTTTATGATCCTTTTATGAGCAGAAGACTGATGCTTATTCCATGGTGACTGATATCTGAAAAATCTATTGGTTTAGGATAATACATACAGAAATATAAAGGAAAATATCTTTCTTCTAAAAGATTAGACAATTCATTTCTCTGGAGAACATATGATATGACACCTCATAAAGTTGAATATATTGAAGCCACTTTATCTTTGAATGGAGTCCAAATAATAGGATAAATGCAATATATTGTGCTTTGCATAAGTATTCATCTGCCTTGAACATTTTCATATAACATTACCAACTGGAATTTAAATTAACTTAAATAGTCTTTACCAACTGATCAACACCAAATGCACTGTTCTTTGAAAGTGCAAAATGCATTTTATTGTGACAGAAGCAATAATTCGGATGTAAAGAGTCCCAATAAAAATATGTAAATAAAATATATAGACAAAAAATTAAAAAGAATTAAAATTAAAATAGTTGTGCTTTCCTTTGAAACCCTTATCTCTTTCCTTCTCTATTTTTCTCTCTCTTAAGAATAGAAGTATAGAAAGAGAAGTTTAGACTTCTCTTTCTATACTTCTATTAACCTATGAGAAGGCAACCCTCAAATAAAAAGAGGAAGAAGACTGAACCTGGCCAAAAACATCAGGAGTTTTTAGGAACCAAGCTGACTTATTTGTGACGGAAAATACAATGCATAACTTCCGTTATAAAAAATGAAAATGAAAAGAACACTGGAAAATAAAATAATTTGGCCAATCAAAAACCTTGACACAAAGGGACTTTTTGCTGTTTGAACCAAATTATCAAACTTATTCAAAAGGATAAAAACCTGACATCTCAGAAAAGACTTGAATGACAACAGGAAAGAACAGAATGAAAAAAAGGCAGCCATACATGACATTGGCTACTGATATTTCTTCCCTATTTTAGAACCAAAAAGAATACAGTAGATTGACACTGACCTAATTTCTTACATTACTACTACCTCTACCATGGTCTTATTTCAAAATGACCACAAACAGACATTTCATCAGACTGCTATCAATATCTGCCTTATTAACAAACTTTTTGTCACAGCCAAATACCAATGGACTCACTCTATAAAAATAAATATATTTTTTATTTTAACCCTTAGGTCAGTTCATTTTATTTCCAAAGTTTCTGATAAAATAATTATCCTACACCTATCCATGTGGGCAACATTCTGAAATGAACGCATATGCCAGAAGGACAACAAAGCAGTCATCTTTTGGATGCATATGTATCCATTTGATGGAGACTGTCTGTGAACATCAATTTTCAAATTTTGCCACAGATGGGTGCTTTAGTCTAAACCATTCAGTTGTACCTCTGGCTGTATGTTTAGTGTTGCAGTCCTGTTCTACTCCAAGCTCAAGTCTTTTGCAGACTGTAACAGGTTTACTTTAAGGATTGCTCTATATTTGACTTCACCCATCTTCCCATCAATTTGAACAGCATCCCTCTCCCTGCTGAAGAAAAACATCCATATAGCATGAATCTATCATCACCATTTTCTACAGTGATGATGACAGACTCATCATCATGTTCACTCCATGTTGGGAGATCTTGCGTGGAGCTCCAGACTGAGGGAGATTGATAGTCAATTGGTGTTTCTTCCATTTTCTTATTATCACCCAAACAGTTGACTCCTTCTCACCTAGCTGCTTGTAGAACATTCAAGTCTTCTGCAGGTATACATTTTTATCCTGGATGTCCTTAGACAATTCTTTCATCTTGCTCATTGTGGAGAGATTAGATTCTGATTCATTAAAGGATCCTGTAAACAAGTGTCTTTTATATAGGTAATGAGTACTTCATTAGGAGTAATAATTGAGTAATAGGACTAGTCTATATGCCTCCTGGTCACACAAACGGTCTGTTGGGCCTGAATTATTACTGGTTGGTAGGAGGTGAAATATTTATTTTTTTTTCAATAAAAAAAAGAAATAAATGTTTACAAATTAATATAATGTGATTTTCTAGAATTTTTTTTAATATTCTATCTCCTACTTTCAAGATGGATATACCCGAAAATTGTAGACAATTCCCATTTTTGTAAGGTGGCACATTCAGTAAATCAGCAGGATATGAAATACTTATTTTCCCCACTGTATAATATATACTTGCATTCAAATTTATCTCATTTTGTTCTTTCCCACTTAAATCGAAAACTTAAAAGCATCAATAAAATGAAAGGAAAATACATTTATAATATTGGTCTTCATACTTTCTGTCCATTAAAGACAAATAGCAGTGCAGAAATGAAATACTTTCGTACAACGTATCTATACCAACTTCACAAATTTTAGCCTATTTTATAAGAAGCATATAAATTTTTATTAATTTCATATTTTTTGTACTTAAGGTAAGTCTTCCTTTTAGATACACATAAGTTGTATCAAAGGCCAATATTTAACAGTGCAAAAAAATTCGAATTGGTAACTGTTTTATCTTGTTTATGCATTTCAAAAAGACTTGCACCCATATCTTTTCCTTTCAGCTATGTACAAGAATAGGCAAGATTTGGCTTGCTAGTCATGGTTGGAAACCAGTCTAGGAGAATGACGATTCTGAACAAAGAACAATCAAGGTAATACACAATTTAAAGAAAATAAAAGAAAAGGAGTATGAATAGAGCCATAGAATATTTTTAACAAATGTATAATAATAATCACAATATTCTATCATCCTCAGGGGTGTAATGCAAAGACAAACTTAATGTAACTGCGATCTTTGTGATGTTAATTTTATGTCCTTTTATAATTATTATTATCATTATATATATATATATATATATATATATATATATATATATACAGCAAAAAATCTAAATTTACTTTATGTGTATATAGTCTATTTCAGACTAGCACTGCTATATGACAGTCTTCACCAGCTCTTGCCAGTCTCGGAATGGGGTTTTTTGAATTTAGTTTAGATAGCAGTCAGTGAAAATGTACAGGGCCTGCTTAAGGAGATGCCTTGTCTTGATAAGGAGTCTGGGTTAGTGACAAGAAGATAGGCTGGGGTTGGGAGTTTATTTATGGGCAAAGCTTTTAGTTGTATGTAAATGAATTTAGCTTCCTGCAAGTGGATTATATTAAGTGGTGGGGGATTTAACACACATACATACACACACACACACACATATATATATATATATATATATATATGTATGTATGTGTGTGTGTGTGTGTGTATTGAGTTCTCTCAGTCACTGTGTGTTTATTTAAAAATAAATATGCTTAAATTCACCTACATCCCTGCTGTGTGCAAACGGCTTAGTGGTAGAATCCTCAAATGACACCAATTCAGTTGGGTTTCAATCCTAGCTAGAGTCAACCGGACATCTAGCCACACTGATGATCTGTGATACAGTGAAACAGTCTGTCTCTGGATTACAATATATATGCTCCTGAAAAATTTATTTCGGTTGAGCTCTCTGGGGAGGAAGTTCTCTCAGTCACTGTGTATTTATCTAAAAATAAATATGCTTAAATTCACCTTTCTCCCTGCCGTGCACCAACGGCTTAGTGGTAGAATATCCAACTGACCCCAATATATATATATATATATATATATATATATATATATATATATATATATGATATCCACAGACAGACTGTTTTACTGTATATATATATATATATATATATATATATATATATATATATATATATAATATATATATATATATATATATTGATATCCACAACACTGTTTCACTGTATCACATATATATATATATATATATATATATATATATATATATATATATATATATATCATCCATTTCCATCATTAAGGTTTGGTTATATTAAGAATACTGAGCTGTAGCCAAATTCTTTAAGAGGAAGATATTAAAGTAAAAATTTAATCAGAATGGCTTGTATCAATTGTTAGTGGGGGTGGGGGTTGTTATTTTTTGGTAGTTAGTGAGTGATTGTAAGATCTATATTCTTATATAAGCTTGAACCTGCTTCTGTGCCTACATTTTCATATGAGTTCTCTCCTTTGATTCAACAGTTTGCATTGGTCATTGTATTTAATTATTCTAATTTTTCCCTCTAAATATAGCCTGCATCTGTCTCTAAAGCTATTAGGGGTATGTGTGAAAGCTATAATTTTCCATTCTGTCTGTGGGTTTCAAGCCTTTTCATTCAATTCCCAAAATTTTGAGAGTGGCTGTTTGGAATTTTTATTTAGGATTGGTAAATGAGTACCTATGAGTATAAATTCACTGTTTTAATTCTCTCCCACAGAAATTCCAATATAAGACTGGCATATAGCAGTGATAGTCTGAAATAGACTATAGCGACATGAGGTAAATTGGGATATTTTGCTGCATAAAATATATGCTGTGTTATAATAAATAAATTGAGCTCTCTGTGTAAATCAGTTTTAATATCTTAATTTACTAGGATCCACCTGGATTCCATACCAAAGGATCTATTACCTGTACTATATATATATATATATATAAGTATTTCATCCCCTGCTGATTTTGTGAGTTTGCCACCTTACAAAAGTGGGAATGGCCTATAATTTTCAGGGTAGGTCCATCTTGAAAGTGAGAGATAGAATATAAAATAAAATTCTAGAAAATCACATTATATTAATTTTTTAACATTTATTTCTTTTTTATTGAAAAAATAAGTATTTCACCCCATAGCAAAACATAACTCAGTATTTGGTGAAGGAACTCTTGTTGGCAAGCACAGCAGCCAGATATTTCCTGTAGTTGGTTACCAAGTTTTTACAGGGAGGATTTTGGCCCACTCCTCTTTGCTGATCCTTTCTAAATCCTTATGCTTTGTTGGTTGTCATTGGGCAACTCAAAGCTTCAATACTGTTTCTAGTATCCAATAAATAACTGGAATAATTTTCTATATTTATTTACAAAAGGTTTTCTTCACACACATTTCTAAAACTTTGTTTCTAAAAAATTATCCAATACATATAACCAAATATTTTCAGATTAGATTACGTCATGTAATAATGAACTTTGGAAAGAACAAATTTAAAATAAGTTTACATTAAAAGTTAGTTTTTTTCCTGTAACATCTTTTAAACATTATATCTATTAATATGATGAGTACATGATATCTATGAAACTTTATGTCAGGAAGATGATATCTGAATTTTCAGTTTCATTTTTTACACTTTTACATACATATATTGCAATCTCTAAAGAAGTTGTGGCATGGTGTGTTGTGGCATCAAATGGTCACTTGTGTGGCAAGTGTATTCACATCGGTAGGTCACCAGACTAGATAGGTGGTAAGATAATTATTTTAATCAGAAACTTTGAGATAGAACAAACTGACTCAAGGGATTAAAATAAATAATATATTTTTTTCTATTTTTTTAGAATGAGGAGTGTGTCCTTAGGTATTCGGCTTAGCAAAAAGTTTGTTAATAAGATGTTGATGTTATTGAAGATTGATTTTTTTTTTTTTGTTGAGGTAGGGTTTAGATGAGAGCTTCTATTATTTTTAGACTTTTATTATTTTTATAGGCATGTATTATATTTGTGTTTTTGATAAGTGTATTGTATAATGAATGGTAGACTTATATATGTATATATTGTAGATGTTAATAAAGTTGTAGGCTTTGTATGCATTTTTTAGATGAAGGTGCATGTTCAATATATAAACCAAGAAAATAAAAGAAGCATATAAACAAACTTGTGTTTCTGCTACATATGTTTATTCCTTTTATGTAGATTGCACTGAAACAAAATTAAACATCTCTTGAATATGTCCATTTTCCTTTTTGGTTCAGAAATAATTTATAAGAAGTAAGGATAAGAATGGTTAAAGATGGTCGAGTTCATGTCAGCCTTGCGCTGAGTTGGGATGACCAAATCTTTACTTCATGAGTAGGGTGGCTAAAATACATTGTAACGTTATTGTTGGAAATGGAAAGAGAAAGATTCTGTCCTTTCTGGAAGTGGGGTCATAAAATTGCACATGCAACTAGAAACCTTTTTAGGTTTCTTTATAACTTGCATCATGGGAAAATGAATTTATTTGTTTCTTTTTATTGTTTGTTATTGTTATAGACAAGCGTATGGTTGCAAGAAAGAAATATGACAACAGTAGAAATAGATTTACATGATTTATTTCAATAGGAACGTGTGGGTTTGGGACAGCTACCTTGTAAAGTTCATAAGCCAGCTTCGAATCTGGGTTGATCACTCATAGTAGTTCCCACAGGTTGGGGAGCGCTCCTCCTGCTAGCTGCTGCTGACCGCTCGGCCTGACCGTGACAGGTCTCTTCCCTGGCCACCTCTTGACTGCCGTTGTACTTCCTTGTGACCCCTTTTATGGTGTTTTTTTATGGCTTAACAGGCTCGAAAAATGAAGCGAGTATAATTAGGAGGGAAGCATTTTTATTGGACAAAAAATAGAACACTTTAAATATTATTTTATTTTTTGACCGAAACTTGTGCGTCAGGAACATTTGTAAATGAAGATAATGGTCATTTTGTGACTGGGCTTTGTCTTGTTCACATCTGTCTCTCGCTCTTGAGTATGTTAGTTTATTTGCCTGTAAATCAGCCAAGATATGTCTTATTTTATTTTATAACATTATTATTTTATTTATTGGTTTTATTTCATTTCCTCACAATGTAGCCCCACCCAGAAGTGACACTATTTAAATGCATTGTTTATTTGAAATAGATGAACTCATTCTTTTTACCATCTTGTTACCCATCTTCTTGAGTGTGTGGTTCAAGGTTGAGTCTGAGAATGCTCTAATTTTGAGGAGACTCCATCTGGATTGTTTTCTTCAGCAGATAATTCATCTATAGGGGTGTCATTATCAGTAGTTGTTGCTTCCTTTGGTTTTAGATCAGGCAGAGGTTGTTCCTGATTGTGTTACAAGCTTCAGTCTGTCCAAGGACACATTTTAATGATTTCCAGAATGGAGCTCAATAATAAAGTATTTTTCATTTCTGTCGAGGACTTTAAATGATCCAGCATAAGTGGCTTCTAAAAGGCACATCACTCTGTCAACTCATAACCAGAATGTGTACATTTTATTTAATTCTTGGGAAATGAAAGGCTTTGGAACAGTGTGTAGGCATACTTCAAAGACAAATTCACTTTCCAGTGTCAACATTTCTTGTGCTAATTGCCAAACATTTTCATTGGTAAACTCCATAGAGCCTTTTTCAAGCATAGGCTTGGGTAGTAGAACTGAAGTCCTTGTTACTTGGTCTGTTGGTGGGTTTTATAAACTAAGTAATACTATTGGCAAGCCATTTAACTAGTTTTGTTTGCTTACCATTATGGCAGTTTTAAATGTCTTGTGTTGGCTTTCAGTTATTCCATTAGACTGTGGATGGTAGGTTGCAGTTCTTAGTCTGTGAAGGCCTGTAAGTTTTGATAATTCACTGAAAAGCTCACTCACAAATTGGCTTCTTCTGTAAGTGACAACATACAGGGGAACTCCAAATCAGGATATCCATACCTTTAGAAATGACAGGGTCACTGTTGTAGCCATCATATCTTGCATGGGTGTAGTATCAATCCATCAAATAGCTCTGTCTATGCATGTTAGGATGTATTTCACTGGTGATGATGTTGCGATTGATGGTTGTATGGAAATACTTCTTTAAATTATTGTGGTTACTAATGTCCATCTTCCTTTTTGGTTCAGAAATAATTTATGGGAAGTAAGGATAAGAATGGGTAAAGAGAATTGAGCTCAAGTTGGCCTCATGGTGAGTTGGGATGACCGAATCTCTACTTTATAAGTAATGCTGATGAAGCACATCCAAACACTATCATTGGAAATTGAAAAGAGAAAGATTATGTCCTTTCCAAAAGTGGGATCATAAAATGGCACATGTAACTAGAAATTCTTTAGTTTCTTTATAACTTACATCATAGGAAAACAAATTTATTTGTTTTGTTTTTTTAATTTTTCATTATTTAATTTATTGGTTTTATTTCATTTTCCCACAATATATATAAAACGGGATGGAAAGAGTCATGATTGTTTCTGTCCAAAAAGACATTTTTTTCTACCATTCATCCTCGCATTGAATTTTTCTGCCACATCTGGTCTGGTGCTTCTGTTATGTATTTCGAGATTCTTAATAAATTACAAAGAAGAATCTTCAATGTTATTGATTCTGACCTGTCATTTTGGCTTCAGTCATTTTCCCACTGCTGAAATTTAGCTTTTCAGTGCCTTTTCTATATATATTTTCAATGTAACTATTCTGATGAGCTTTCCTCTTTGGTACCTCGATTTTATGAATGTAAGTGCACTACTAGATTGGCAGTTAGGTCTCATCTTTTTCAGTTGAAATGGCTTAGATAGTTAGACTCCCTTCCAGTTTTTTGTCTTCCCATGAAATTGAACTTTAAAAATTTAAATGTAATGTTAGTTGTTATCTTCTGTTTTCTTAATACCTGTTTTTTTTTTTATATTTTTATCTGTCCTTAATGTTTTCTTTTTCTTAGATTCTCTAGCACATAGTAACCCCCCCCTTCGTCTTAATGGCTTTATTGCCTTGCTTAGGATGAAATGATTAAAAAAATTGGCCATTTTTCATATTAGTTTAAATGGGTCTTTATTGAGTCATGAAATTTTTAATGAAACATAGTAGAGAGGGATTGTTGCCTAAATATAAAACTATGTCTGTGTGCATGTATGTTCATTTATATGTTGTGAAAAACAATAAATGGAAGTTTTCTACACTGAGCAAAACTCGTAAAGAAATCAGTAATAAAAAGCAATGAATTTCACAATAACTTAGAAGACAGAAAATCTGACGCCTTTTTAAGTGTTAAACTGTGGAGCCTGGTTTTGGCTAGGGAAAATAACTTCTTTGAATTCATCAAAAATGCCGCTATAATCTTCAAAACTAGAGAAGAATTGCCAAGGCAGCAAATCACTAAGATCTTTTGTCTATATAAACTTATATTGTTCTTTCAAATTGGAGAAACTTATTGACCCTGGAGAGATAAGGGTGGAAACTTCCAAGATCATTAGATTTTATTAACTTTGTTAATTCTTCTCTTTAAGGCACCAAATTTCTATCAATATATCTGTATTAGAGGGCACCTCTGTGTTAAGCTCAAAGGAGGCAGGCCAAATATGAAAGAATAAAAATAATAAACTGTGATTATGATGATACTTTGCCACAAAGAAACAGTAAAGATAACATTTTTATTGCTTTTTGCAGTTTTCATAAAAGGAAAACAAAATGCCCAATGCAAGAAATTCTAATATCCTAACAAACATGAAATTAGATTGGATAGAGCATAGGGATCCATAGATCTGCAGGTAGTGTAGGGGTTAGTAACTTGGAAGGAATAATTGGTTAAATGAGTTTGAATTCCAGTCGAGTTCATCAGTAGCTTTTTCTCTTACACACACATGCACACATGCACAGATGTGTGCATGCATACAATCCCTCAGAATAGCAATTTGGATTTGAGCTCCTGATTGCTGCTTGGGTTGTTACTGTAACTGTCTTATCCTTGTCTTGTTTTCATCTGATTTCTAGAGACATTGGGTACCTTTTGCATTTTTTATTTTATTTTATTTTTTCTGTTCCTTTTTGCATTTTCATGTCTTTCTCTTTGACAGGATTAGTGTTAGTAGGGTTGTTCTTTGACACTTTACCAATAGTTTGGCTTGTTTTGATTTTATATATATAAAATAACTAAGCAGAAAAATAAGTAAAACTAATAAAACTTAGTAAAACTAACAAACCAAACGGCAGTCAGGGGTTCAAATTCAAATTCATGTCCAAGAAAATTTGGATTACGACTTCACATAAAAGACAATGGTTAAACATTAGAGAACATAAGGAAAACTTAATTCCTTTAAATAATATGTAGAAATAACCACTCTTCACCTGATGAAGGTCCCAACACCTGAAACGCATGTAGCAAAAATATGAAAAATAAAGTATAATATATATTTAAAAATCCAAATTATAACCAAAAATGTTTGCAGCTTCTCTGTACTCTTTCATATATATATATATATATATATATATATATATATATATATATATATATGTAACAACAAAAATTGTCCAAATCAGCATATGATAATTGTTCATCCCACAAAATTTTTAATATCTAAAAGACCACTAAACTAACTGAGTTCCTTTTTCCCCAGGTTTTCAGATAAGACGTTTAATAATCTTGACACCATTTGTTGTCAGAATCACTGAAAAACCCATTCATCTAGAAAGAGAACAGGTTAAAATAGTTTTGTGTCATCCCCAGCATATCTTCCCAACAGAGCAATGGTAAAGGAAAAAGATCATTTAGGCCTTCAGTAATAGTACCAACATTTATACACTGTGTGGCTTCCATGTTCAAAATCCATTCAAAAACCATCAAAAGAATGGTGAATAAGTTTAAAAAAAGAGAGAACAGTAGATAAGAAAAGTGGATCAGCCACAACAGCAAGAGGCATCATCATTTCAACTCTGAGCTAAATACATTCTTATTGCTCAAAGTAGAGACTAATAGTGTTATAAAACCTTGGAGGATTCCAGTCAGATATCTTTCATCATTTCTAAGATACAACAGTTCAAAGCTTTATCTAACAATTGGACAATTTTGCTGTTACACGATTTGAACAATTTTGACTCTCCCATTGATTTTGACATATGAGGTTCCAACAACTTCATTCAGTTTTTATGTTTGTGTCATATTACTGATATTTCATTCCCCCTAATGATCTGGCATATAAGTCTACATATTGTGCAACAGTGAGGATCTTGGGACATAGCAACAGGAATATTTGCTGACACTTTTTACCATTTCTGATACCACTCTGGCACAAATATGTCCAGTTATTTCTATGCAGGGAAACTCACTTGAAGTTAGTAAAAGACACAACTGAACGGTTACTCTTCAGTTTGTCTTTATACCTGAGTCACAGCAGTCCAACACTTCTTTGTTCACTTTATAGACACACACACATACACACACAAATATGATCACTCAGATTAGTGATTTGAATTTGAAACCTTGACTGCTTTTTGGTTTGTTAGTTTTTCTAAGTTTTATTAGTTTTACTTATTTTTTTACTTAGTTTTTCTTATTTTTACTAAGTTTTACTAAGCTTTGTCTAATTTCTAGAAATATTGACCATTTTAGTTTTTTGCATAGGTAGGTGTCTGTTATTTTTCTTTGTGGGTTTTCTTTCATTTTATTTTTTGTTTAATTTTTTAAAATTTTCCTTTGTTTTTTTTCATGTTTTTTTTCCTTTGGTAGTCTTGGTGCTGTTAGGGTTGTTCTTTGACACTTTACCAATAGTTTTCTTTAGTGTATATATATATATATATATAAAACTATGTGTGTGTGTGTGTGTGTGTGTGTGTGTGTGTGTGTGTGTGTGTGTTTGCAAACAGTTTGAGAACCATAAGGCATATTTCCACCAAATTTGGAACATAGATTGTAATTGATACTGGGTGTGTCTGGGCAAAAAAAATTACTCAAAAATCAATAACCGATAATTGATAAATATAATGTTTAAATGGGAATTTCCATTAGTTGGGTTGTTTTTAAACTTTCAGACTTGAAGTCTAAACCCTATGGCTGATTTTAATGAAACTTGATAAGTGTATGCAACTTACTGTCACGATTATTATACGCTATATTGATTTTCATTTCTCTTGACACTGGGACAAAGGGACCCCCAAAAAATTCAAATTGCTTTGATTTTGATGAAATTTTGTATGTTTGTTACACTCTTACAATGAGATAGAAATCGGTTGTCAGATTTTTTAAAATGCATGAGAGGGACCCCAGGATGACCCTATAAACCCCTTGATGCCTCAATTGCTTTTCAAGTGTATTTTGTAGCAGTATTCCCCAATTTCAACGAAAATTTCAGTACATATTGAGATTATATCAAGTAACTGAAGTAGCCACTTGGAATTCACTGAAAAATCAACACTGGGACCCCCATGAGTTAGGGGACCAGCAAGGAACCCTGAAATTTTCAATTAAGTCTACAGCCTTGGCCATAAAGTTGATTAAATAGAAAACTTAAAAAAGATGTGCTTTATTATTTCAATTACTATTAGTCTTAAACCTGTGTTTTGGTTTGAAATTTGGTACCCCTAGGGTGAACCAAAGGGATCCCCAAATTTTTAAATTGCTTTGATTTCAACGGAATTTTACATGTATGTTACAATCTTAAAATGAATCAAAAATGATTATCAGATTTTGAAAACTACATAAGGGGCCCCCAAGATAACCCATGAACACTTTGCTGCCCCATTAAGTCTTTCAATTGTAGTGGCTAGCAGCATTCCAATGAAGATTTGCACATAATTTGTGTTTAGATCAATCAACTCAAAATCAAAACTGACACCCCATGTGTCATAAATACATTATGAAAAATATCAGTTTTTTCCATGGATTTCCTGTTTTGGTATTGAAATAGTTTAGTTTGCATTAACTTGACAGTAAAAATTATATCATTCCTTAAGTAAAAAAGAATAAGTGCAAACAAAAGTGTGCACCAATGAGAGAAGTGCACATGGGTATGACGCATGTGCGAGATCGATTGAGATGTGTACAATTGATTTTGCTCCACATGCAATGATCAATCAAGTTATGTAGTGCATACTATTGATTTTGCTTCAAGTGTAGTGTTCATTACTGCTATGTGATGAAATAAATGCAAAAAATCTCATTCGCATCAAAGTTGTCATCCAGTAAAAAGGTAGGCTGTCTTTATGCATGTATATTTTGAATTTTTGATACTTTAAATTTAAATTTGTGAAAATCATAGTTTAAGCATAAATGCCAATTTTTAATTATGTATTTATCATCTTCTAATCAGCATTTAAATAAAGCTTACTAACTCATATATTTGGAAACTTGAGCCCTAAAATTTTGAGTTTTATTCTGAAAAATGCACTAATAATAATGTAAAGACCCCCTTTCGATTCATTTATAATTATGCTAAACTTAGCATGTATGTTTTAATGTTCATAGTGGGTAGGTTTCTAGCTGCATGTTAATTTTTATTATTATCACTAGAACGTTTTTTTGGTAGTCTATTTTTAGATAAATCCTAACTTTACGAGCTTGCTTATAATTGTTTACCACATTCCCGTGGTTTCCCTTATAAACTTGCATTTAATTTATTGTGGCTATATTTCCATTAATGTGTATAATATTCTTGCTTTTTAATTGATTACTTCATTGTTATTCAAAAAGCTTAGCCAAACCCCTCCAACTACAGCCTGACAGTAATGCCATGAAAGCGAAATCCTTCACTTGGATGTGCTACTACTACAGCAAAACGCATGAAAGCACGGAGAAAAAATGCTTCGTGACAAGAAACTCAAATTAGACTAACACAAAATGCTATTCGTACAGCTAATGCAAGGTCAGCAGAAGCTAATGAGCAATGGTTAACTAGACGAGGAAGGAATGTTGCCAGAACCTCTGTTACTCGAGCTATTGAAACTGAGGAGCAAAAACAATTCTATACAGTCTTTGTGAATGTTAGTTTTCAGCCTTGGCATGGCTGCTAGAAGTCTTTGTTGAATTTCTTCTCCTTCCAATGCATGTTGTTCATTCGATGTAGTTTGAGCAAAAGCTGTCAACAAAGCATTTCTCCTCAACAATTTTCGCAGATTGATTGCGATTAATGTACTCTTTATTTGCTGACAAATTTTTTTGTATCTTCTGTGCTTCTGTAAAAAACAACTTTCTTCTGTTATAAATGTTTTCACAATTCATGTCGATATAATTTTTCAGCCTATACATAAGAGGCACTAAAGAAAAATCTTCTTTATTTTAACTTTACAGATTGGATGGGGTTCGTGATCTTTTGTTGAATAAACCCAAGTAATGCTGGATAATACTGCTAGTATATATATATATATATATATATATATATATATATATATATATGACAAAGTGAAAAGTGTTTCCTTATGATGTGTTTTGTTCATTAGGTCTTCATCAAACTAAATTTGCTATATTGGTGTTACTACACATGTACACAAATGTACACAATGATGGGAATTTTAAATTCAAAGTTGTTTTAATTAAGGTGATTTCATTCAGAAAAAGAACTGAAATGAAATCAATTAGATTAAAAAATAAGAAATTTAAAGTTCCCCACATCCCTTGTTTTGTGTCGGCTTTCAGTTATTCCATTAGATTGTGGATGGTAGGTTGTGGTTCTTAGTCTGTGAAGTCCTATAAGTTTTGATGCATGTATAGTGGCACCAATGTAACAAATTTTGTTTGATGAAGTCCTAAAGTACAAAATGTATCACAAGAAAACTTTTCCCACTTTGTCATACATTTAACTCCAATATTTTTCTTGATATATAAAAATATATACCATTATCTCATATATATATATATATATATATATATATTAAGCAAATTCACTATATAAAGAGTAATATTTAAGCAAATAAAAACAGTGCTGTAGTCTTCTGATAGAGCCAAAATATTAGTTATCACCAAAAGTTACTGCAAACTACTTTAGGATTGCATGACTTAGGTACATGCAACTTTTATTTAGGATCAACCGTCCTACCAACATCATTTTCATTAAAAATATTATTACACACACACATTCACATATACATATATAAATAAAAAGGTTTAAAATTTACTATATTTGTAGAGGAAGAGTTCTCAGTAGAGTGTTTACAGATATAGACAGGTTGGACAAAGGAATCAACACTATATACTGATTGTCTGAAGACTGCATTGATGCAACGTTGATTGTTCTGTCTCCACTGTCTATATATCTATCTATCTATCTATCTATCTATCTATCTATCTATCTTGATACATATGGTGGTGGACTCTCCTATCGTGAATGATAAATAAGGGTCAGCATTGGATGGTACCTTTTGTTTTATACTTATGCATGCTAGCAGGAGCTATTGTGGAGAAAATCGGGTAAGGGAAAGACATATTTCATTTGTGCTTTCTTAAGTGTGATACTAGCCTAGAATTGCTGCAGGTGACAAAGACACAGAGACAGATGAAATTTGTTAAAGCAGGATTTTGATGGCATCTCTGCTTCAGAGCTTGATGAAGATGATCACGGTGTTTCAGTCTACCATTTTCAAAACCCTTTAACTTAATGAAACATATCTTATGCCACTCCTTTCAGTTTGATGCTTGGACTTCCCAGGTTTTCAGATTAAAGTTGAGACATTTCAAGTTGTCTTTCAATTTGTCTTTGTAGCGTAAAAGTGAACGTCCAACTGAATACTTAGAGTTTGGTAGTTGTCCATACAGCAGCTTTATTTGGCATGAAGACAGCACATGTGAAAGGCATCAAGTTGATTTATGTGCTTGTGGTACAGTGTCCAACTTAGCATAGAGAAAGGTTGAGAGAATGACTGATCTGTATATGATACATACATATATACATACATATATATATATATATATATATATATATATATATATATATATTCCCCTTTCTTTTGCACATGATTAAAGGCTCGTCCCTTGTTTCCTGTTTCAAAAGGGGTTTCTGGTTGCCTTCTTCTGTGGCCATAATAATGGGGCCTGTCAAAAATCTTTGGGGATATGAGTAGATAGTGGCTATGTATCTTCATACTGAGGGTACTGGGTTGGTAGTTTTCTGGTTGCTGTATCCTGACTGGTTGTTAGGAGCCTACTCTTGGGTAGTGTCTAGAGAGCCTGCTCTGATCAACAGCTGTATAATATCAGGGCTTTTGCAGTGCCATGTCATGCATGAAAAGGTGTCACTGTGAGCATTTCTGAAAAGCAACCCTGAGGTCACACTATGCTGCAGTCTGTGCCAATTTCAAGCCAGCACGTGTTAACTCAGACAAGCTACTATTATTCTTGGACTTTTCCTATTGTAAATAATATACCATGACTAAAAGCAAACAAAGAAATAGAACGAAACCAGATTGACAAAAGGCATCTAAACTTCTCAACCTTTTTTTCTCCAGCCTTTCTGGTGTTCATACCAATTTCTGCAATTTAGAATCATTCCTCTTCAAACACTGTCTGGACATCCTAACTCTTTCTGAAACTAATATTAATTCTTCAATCTCCCACCTTTAAATTCTTGGTTTTTAGCTATCTTCCTCACTTTAGGGAGGATTCTAATGTCCGCATGCATGGTCTTGGTGTTTGTGTTGTGGGAACATTGCCTAGTGGTTAATGAACTCTCTCTTGAGAGCGTTTTTACATGTGACTTCATCTTTCTCTACTAAACTAAACAGCTGCCACTTCTTCTTCCATTGTTCCTCTTTCTCTCATGACTGTTGCATGCTAGATAGTATTTCTGATAGTATAGATAACGCTCTCTTTCTACAACCATTTGCAAATATCTTTGTGTTCTCCAACTTCAATGACCACCAAATCAGGTGGCTTAATCACTCTGTCATTGACCTTGCTAACATCCGAACCTTGAACTTGTCTATCACTCAATCTCTCACGCAAGTGATAAACTTCCCACATGTTTCCTTAGTAATCCTGATGGACACACTTCTTTACTTTATCTCTACTTCTCACTCATGTCATGCTCTGCAGCTCTGTCCTTTTGGCAACTTCAGTAATGTGGTGGTGTCTGTAGGTATCTCTTTCTGCTTTCCCATCAGTCACAAACCTTGTACCTTCTCAGTTACTATCGCCCAATGGAATCACTTCTTCTGGCTGTACCAGAGCACAAGTAAGAGATGTCTTTTTGTCACTTCTCATAATGAGTGAAAGCATGCCCTCAAAGAAGCATAGTCACTTTTTTCTGATAGAATAAAACAACTTATAGATGCTCACAAATCACAGTCCCTCCTCTCACCAATCAACTTGAAGTATGGACATTTACTGCAAATAAGGTAGCATGTTTTGCTCATAAGTGCTCTTTTAACTCCATTGTCAACTGATCTAGAGTACCCTGCCAGATTTCCTCCATAGAATAATGACTCTACTGAGTGATATGTGCATAGCCCAGTCACTGCTTTCAGATTTTTAAATTAGATCCCTACAAGGCAAGTGTTGTGACGGAATACCAGCCATTGTCTTAAACAAATGTGCTCCTGAGCTGGCTCCTGTATCTCTCCAAACTTTACAATTGTCTTGCTGCTTCCTGCTTTCCCGTTTGTTGGAAGTCCTCCTCTGTAGTTCCTGTTTTTAAAAGTTAGAGCATCCACTGACCCCTCAAATTATTGCCCTATTAGTCTCCCATCACTTTCTGACAAAGTGTCCAAGGCACTAATTCATGCCAAAGTGGTTAAGCATCTTACTTCGAATGATCTCCTTTCAGACGAACAGTATGGTTTCTGTTTCACTATGTTACTGCTGATGTGTTAACAGCCATCACTGAATTTGTTTATCAAGTTCTAGATAAGAATGGCAAAGCTTAGGCTGTGGCTCTAGATATCTTGAAGGCATTCAACATGGTTTTGGCATGCTGGCCTTCTGTGCAAGCTCTAATATGAATATTTGGTTTAATTCAATTGTTCCTAACAAATTGTGAAATGATGGTTCCGTTGAATGGTCTCACTTCCAAATCATTTCATATGAATGCAAGGATCTCTCAGGTGTCTATTCTGGGACCTATGCTGTTTCTGATTTTCTACAATGATCTCTCTGATGTCATCAGTTCCCAAATAGGTATTTATACAGATGATGCAATATTTACTTCTGTCTTAGTAGCAAATCCAACAGATCTGACAAAGTAAACTTGGCAACTACTCTTCAAAAGACATCCAATCATTAATAAACTTGAGCAAGAAATGGCTTGTAAATTTTAATGCTACCAAAACAAAACTGCTTTCATTTAATTAACACAAAGAAACTTTTCTGCCTGCCATCAGAATGGTTGATGCTAAACTCCAAGTGAGCAATACATTATTTTCTACTGACATGAAGTAGAGTTACTGTATTGAGTCAATTGCTTCATCTACTGCAATGAAAGTTGGTTCACTGTGTTGTGCCAGAATCCATCTTGCATATTTATAAATCTACTATTTATACATTCATTGAATACTGTTGACAAATTTTTCCTGGTCCTCCTGCTGTACATCTTAAGATTCTTAATAAAATCCAAAGAAAGATCTGTAATTGATTCTGACCAGGCACTTTCTCACCGATGTGATGTAGCTTCCATTTGTCTTTTAAACAAATATTTTCATGGCAACTGCTCTGATGACCTTTTTCTCCTGGTGCCTCAACTACATAAATTTAAGTGAATCCCATTGTTTTACTGTTGACATATCTAAATGAAACCATCGCTCCTACTTCAACAGTTTTCTTTCTTGTACTTCTCACTTTTCACCTGTGGAACTCCCTTCCAATTTCTTACTTACCTGATAAGTACAATATTCAAAATTTTAAATTTCTTTGGCTGAAATGATTAATATATATATATATATATATATATATATATATAAATAAACAGAAAGAACAGTAAGATATATAATCCGGTGTTCTTAATAATATTTTTATTTTTACAAAATAGTGCTCAATGCAAATTTACAGAGCATTAATATTAAAAATTAATTGATTTTAAACCATATTTTAAATCAATTTAATTAATTGATTTTAAACCATATTTTTAAATCAATTAATTTATAATATATATATTTTAAATATATTAATTTATAATATATATATATATATATATTAAAAGTCCAACAGTTTATTTATTAAAGACATTTTTATGTTTAACGTTCTTTTTTTTATAGATACAAGTATTTAAGTAAATGCATTTACTTAAATACTTGTATCTATAAAAAAACAATGTTAAACATAAGAATGTTTAATTTAATAAATATATATATATATATATATATATATATATATATAAATGTCAAAGATAGCATGAAACTCTGGAGTTGAGATGTTGAAGGTAACATCAACTAAGTAACAAACTTTTACCCATATTAATCATATATATATATATGTGT